>BQNB010008307.1:6597-84245 GCA_026074375.1 Tanacetum coccineum | reverse complement strand
CAAGTAATCCCCCAAAAGTTATTCCTATGCTTCTTGCAACTCTTTAGATGGTTGTTTTGTCCTAAAACCACTAACATTAGAGTTTTCCTACATAAATGAATAATAAACTACTACATCCGTTCTAATTTTATAGTCCATCTTTTCTTTTTAGTATGTCCTAAAATAATTGTCCATTACTAAAATAAAAGTTGGATTTGTTTAAATTTACCATATTACCCTTAGTTTAAATTGATATTTAAAAACTAAAAGAAAACATTAATTAATTATCAAAGGGTAAAACTGTCTTTTTTAGCTTTCGTATAAAATAAAGCAATAATTAATGCATTTTTCTTAAACAGTGTATTTCTTGTCCGTGAACAATAATTTTGGGACAGATGTAGTATTATATTTTATAATATTTAAGATGCGGTGCATTAAGTTTTAAATTTTAATGACAATAAAATATTACCTGAAGTTTTCTATCACACTACGCGTTTGAACAAGCTAGTGTCCTGGTACTTGCATCCCAACCTAGACTGGTCTCTCCATGTTTTAATTGCTTCCGTGTACATTGTTTTCTCATAGTATCATACTTACTTTTTGATTCTTATTTGCTAATGAATTTGTGCTTATGAATCTTTTCATACTCTGCTGAAGCTGGCTCCACGGATATGCCTTATTTCGTCCACGGTTGTTTTGATGTTGTATTAAGAAATTACACAAAGACAAAACGGATTGGAGCGTCGAGTTTTCTTTCCTAAAGAGATAACAATTTATAGGCTGCATAAGAAAGATCTAAAAGTAACATAACCGGGCTAAAGCCTAATCACAATAGGCCTAAACATATCAACTAACAATGTGTTTTGTGTGTATGTAACTTTTTGTGATTAAAAAGAACAAGTTCAATCATTAAGACTAGTTTAAAGAATATCTTACTTTGGACTGTGATTTAACCGTAGCTCAAATCAAACCAAAGTCTTCTTGATTCTCCTCTTTTCTCTCCTGCTCTCAATCAGTTCTGTTGATAAAAGGGTGATCAGGGTTTTATAGGTGGGATGGATATGCAATCCAATAAGGATTTGTACGTGCTTTGTGAACGTTATTTTGAGGGTATATGTGTAATTTTAAAACAAAACACTGGAGCATTTCTTGGAACGCCTCTTTAGCAAGAATTTCAAATGGGAGCAGTTGTATCAAATGCAAACTCTAGTTGCTTTGTTTCTAAACAAGCTTTTTAACCAAACCGTTAACCGCTTGTCGCCAACTGCTCTAGAACGCTTCAAAACCCTTGTTGCCAAACACAACCAAGGACTCAAACATAGCGTTTATCATCGCCACCTCATGTCACATTAGCTTTTTTATTTACAGTTAAATTTATCGTCAATTTAATGTAATAAGACAATCAATTTCACCACTAAAACATACCTCACTTAAACACAAATATCCTCACAAAAAACATTTAATAAACACACAACGAACCTCTCACGACCGAATCTTCATTTTTTACCATTCAAGACGCGTGCTGAGGGTGGCCGTAGTAAGAAAGACATATCTTCCTTAGGTAAAGATTTGATCTTCATTTGCTTATTATGCCTAATCTTACAGCTGCATTGTTTGTGGTCTTGGCCTTTTGCTTCTTGCTTATAAGACATTATATGTCGGATAAATAACGGATTTTAATGATCTTTTCTATTATGTGACTTGTCTTCTATGCATAAATATTTCTAGATTTTACAGTTCTTTAAAATATTAAATTGAGTTAATTCCCATCATCCCTGTATTCATCACTAGCCATCTTTATATACAAATGAGTCTTAAGACTATACAAGGAAAGTGTCAATCACAATTAATGATACATATCGCAAAGACAATCAATATGGAATGACAACTCATGACAATTGCTAATGTCAATCAATATTAATAACGAATAACAGCTAATACTCCCCTACAGTTTAAGCGACACGTCTTTAAACGTTCAGACTGGATCAAAACTCAAGAAATAAAGTCGTGGGTAGGCCCTTTGTAACAATATCCGCATACTGAAATCGCGAAGGGACATGTAGAACACAAACATGTCCTGAAGTAACAAAATTACGAGCAAAGTGAATGTTAATCTCAATGTGTTTCGTGCGTTGATGTTGAACTGGATTTGAAGACATATAGACAACACTAACATTGTCACAATAGACTAAGGTAATAGTAAATGGAGGAGTATGAAGCTTACATAGCAAATTACGGATCCAAGAAGTCTTAGCAACAACAATAGCAACACCTCGATATTCAGCTTCAGCACTAGAACGAGACAAGGTAACCTAACATTTTTTAGACCATGATAAAAGATTGTCGCCAAGAAACACACAATACCCAGATGTAGACTGACGGGTAACAGGGCAGCCATCCCAATCAACATCAGTATACGCACTAAGCTGAGTAGTAGATGATACATGAAGCTGCAGATCATAATCAAGAGTACCATGAACATAGCAAAGAATACGCTTTAAAGCAGTAAAGTGTGGATCACGAGGGTCATGCATATAAAGACAGACCTGCTGGACAGCATAAGATAAGTCTGGTGCGTAAAGGTATGATACTGAATAGCACCAACAAGGCTGCGATATAAGGTTGGGTCGCTGATAGGGTCACCATCCGAACCAAGCTTGGATTCTATATCAACAGGGGTCCGACACTAGTTATAATTTTGCATATGAGCTCGCTCAAGAATTTCCTTTGCAAATTTTGATTAAGACAAAAACAAGCCAGATGCCGACCGCTGAGCAGAAATACCAAGAAAATAATTGAGTGAACCAAGATCCGTCATAGCGAACTCACTGTGGAGGGAAGTAATGATCCGTTGTAAAAATGCTGAAGACGATGCTGTAAGAATAATATCATCCACATAAAGCAACAAATAAGCAATGTCAGATCCTCGATGAAAGACAAATAAAGAGGAATCAGTTTTACTATGCTGAAAACCGACTCGTGTAGCATAACTAGCAAAGCGCTGAAACCAAGCACGTGGAGCTTGCTTAAGCCCATACAAAGATCGCTGTAGATGACAAACATAATTAGGTTTGTTAGGATCAACAAACCCAGGAGGTTGATGCATATAAACAGTCTCAGATAAGTGGCCATGAAGAAAAACATTCTTTACATCAAGTTGATGAATAGTCCAGTCACGAGAAACTGCAAGACTCAAAACAGTACGAATGGTAGCCGGTTTAACCACCGGACTAAAGGTCTCATCACAATCAATACCCTGCTGTTGACTGCGACCGTTTGCAACTTGACGTGCCTTATACCTGCTTAATGAGCCATCTGCATTAAATTTATGTTTGAAAAGCCACATCGAACGAACCACATTAATGTTAGTTGGACGGGGTACAAGAACCCACGTTCCGTTAGTAATTAAAGCATTGTATTCATCTAACATAACTTCTTTCCAGTTAGGGTCACGAAGAGCATGAACATGAGAGCGAGGAAGCGGTGAAGTAGTGGTAACATGAAAATTCATACGTTCAAGTGGTTTGAAAATGCCAGCTTTAGCACGAGTGACCATGGGATGGGTAGGCATGGTTTGTGAGGAATTATTTATGGGAATTGGAGTATGGCTATCTACTGTTTAGGCATGTGATTGTGTTTGGGCCGAAGTTAAGATTGGTGTTGAGCTATGAGATGGATGGGTATCGGGTTGTGGTGGACTGGTTGGAGGGGTTGTATGATGGGGTGTAATTGGGTTGTTTTGTTCATCCATGTGTTAGACAAATGGTTCAGTCGTGGGATGGTAAAAGGAAATCATATGTTGGTTTATTAGAAGACGTAACATTTCCAAACGGAAAAACGTCTTCATCAAACCGCACATGTCTCGAAATAATAATTTTATTGGAGGCTAAGTCGAGACACCGATAACCACGATGATTGGCGGGGTAACCAAGAAAGATGCAAGGTGTGGAACGTGGTTCTAGTTTATGTGAAACATCAACGTGAGGATAACAAAGACATCCAAAGACACGCAAATGTTTATATGTGGGGTTTTGTTTATAGAGTTTGGTGAATGGTATTTCATTATTAATGGTGGTAGAAGGTAATATATATAAAAGGTGAGCAACCATATTAAGAGCTTCCACCCTGTAAGATGAAGGTATGTGAGCTTGAAAGAGTAATGTTCGGATAAGGTTATTAATGGTGCGAAGCATACGCTCGGATTTGCCATTCTGTTGCGAAGTACGAGGGCAAGAAAACCGAAATTGTATGCCATTTTGGCGAAAAAGGTCATGGAAACGGGTGTTGTCATATTCACCACCATGGTCATACTGCAAAGCCTTGATGTCGACATTAAATTATTTATTGACATAAGCACGAAAAGCAACAAAATTATCAAACAAATCAAATTTTTTTTGCAAAGGGTAGACCCAAACAAAGTGCGAAAGATGATCTGAAAATATAGCATAGTATTTAATTCCACTTTCACTCGGAATTGGTGATGTCCATATATCCGAGTGAATGATTTCAAACACAGAATCAACAGAAGACTCGGAATTATAAAACAGAAGCTTAGCATGTTTACCTAATTGACATGCATGACACAAAGCAGACAACTTTAATTTACAACATGAAATTAAATTTCTTGACTCTAAACGACGAAGCACATTGTCTCCTGGATGACCTAGGCGTCTGTGCCATGTAGTGAAACTAAATGAAAGCAAAACAACTGGAGTTTAAGACGAAGGTTGTTGAGTGACCGGGTAAAGGTCACCCGTACTATCACAACGAAGAAGAAGCCGTCCGGTCTGGTAATCCTTTACCGAAAAACCATAAGCATCAAATTCAACAGAAACATCATTGTCACGAGTAAATTTTCGAACATAAATTAATTTTTTTAATTATATGAGGTGTGACAAGAATATGATTAAGGTGAAGAGGCTTAGAAGATGATCCCGTGTTCATATTCCAGTTTGGATTTTGAAGAGTCATGGTATGAAACGCATATGGAAGAGCAGGAGCATGAGAAACCGGAGCGGGAGACATAGCAGGTGCTCCATGACACTGTATAGGTGACTGTTGAGCCGAAAAATTAACAAGTTGGACCGGTGGCTGATGGCTTGACAAGTACACACAAGGATACATCAGCTGAGTTTAATTATTGGTTGCACTACACATCATCATATTCATATAGATGCGAATAAAGTGGCCCAAGAAATTAATTATGCGTTTGATGACATCAAACGTTTAATAGCAACAGCAAGCAAATGAAAACAATGGATAAAGTAATGCAAGACAAATAAAATATTTGCAATAAAGATTAAAGTAAGCGGCAAAAAGCAATATTAAATTGGCTATGCAAAAAAGAAAATTTTAGGTTTTTTTTGTGGTGGGTGTTTGAGGCTTTGATTACCATATTAGAATTGGTAAAATCCGCATTGGAAGGCTCATTGATTTCTTGATTATCATTGATAACAGCTATCCTATATATATGATACAAGAGATTATTCTAGAATAATGACCATGGGCTTGGGCCTAATACAAATTAATAACTAATAAATGTTGATTGATGACTTGACTTTGAATATTGAATGTTGACTTGACTGCTAATAATTAGGATTTAAAAATGATAAACATAACATATAGATATCTATACGACAACTTCAATGATATAAGAGTTATAATCGTAATTCACTCATAGTAAATGCATAACAAAATACATTTAATCCAAATCTAACATAATGTACAAGTTATAAATTATATTTTTAGAGGCTAAAATATACTTAAACGGGTTCACGGGTTAACCTGTTTAATACTTGCTCAACCCAAACACGGCCCATTTATTCTACGGGTTAGACAGCTTGACCTATTTTTAATCCAAATCTGTTTATCCTCAACCCAAACATGTTTAACTTTATGTCGGATTCGTATCATTTATCGTGTCGTGTCAAAAATTTCTACCCCTAACTCAAGTTATGAGACATGTTAAACACCGCATTTTTTATATTTAAAATAAAACAACATATTAAAAAGGGTAAATTACACTGTTGGTCTTTGAGGTCGGCTCCGTCTGTACGTTTGGTCCCCCGTTCTAGGGTTCCACAGCAATAGTCCCTAACATGGCCTTTTTGGCTCGCTTTTGATCCCAAAAGATAATTGGCGTTAATTTACTCCATAACCCTCTCACATGACTTGCACACGATAAGTTTTTTAGTATTTTCAAATTTTCTGCCGTGTTTAACTTCACGTCACTCATAAGCTAGCTCGTTTATTCGGGCGGGCAATGAAGCTAGTTTCATATATATTCTTAGGGCATGTTCTGTTTGTATATGAGTTTAGGATTATATTTGAATATGGATTTAGATTTGAACAAACACTTAGCCCGCGTGTTGCCACGGAACTTCATTTTCACTCCTTAATTAAATCCAAAACGACGTCGTTTTTTATGTGGCAAAATGTTTGCTTACACCGGCACTGAGGTTCACCGCGTGCATTATTTTCTACCTGTACGGCGCATTTGCATATAAAAGTGGAAAAACCGTCTAAAAAGCAATAGTTTGCTAGCATTTGATTCTATGTAATCGTTCATGAAATTAGTATTGCGGCGAAGCATCTAAACAAAATCAAGATACGTTTTATCAGCTACCGATGAAACACCCAAAAAGCCAACAACGTATCAGTATGACCATATGCATCTAACTTAACACATAATAGAATGATAACTAAAAAGTTCAGGGAAGGAAAGACAAGATTCAATGTGTCTAAACCATTACACTTGGCACAAACAATCTATGTGTCTGGTCCTTCCTAGTTGCATTCGCCTTTAGCGTCTTACTTGATTTCTTCACGAACCCTTCACCATCACACTCTCGACACTTGGCACAAACATACACATTTAATTATTAACCACTATATAATGTATATGCTAAAAAGGTTAGAATGGGCACCCTAAACATATAATGTGGATACACGGCTAATCTCATCAACCTTCCTGGCATAAATATTTTCTTAAGGGATATCACTAACCAACCTTAATCAATGAATCAAAGTAGCTTTTTTCTATGATAGTTTGCGGCAATCGCTAGAGTTCTAGACACTCTCTATATTCCTTGGTTAAAAAAATAATGTTGTAACTATCAACTTGGAAAAAAGAAAGCAACAACATTAAATTGTGAGTAAGGACCTTTTATTATAAGAACCCACATTTTTGTCAACCAATAACACTATCCCTAACAACCCCCAAGTACAGCTGCTTATAAGTTATAGCACTCGTATGGGGTGGTTTAGAACAACACACCCACAAAGACATACATTTATATTTTCTTCCAAGAGTTAAATTTTGAAGTTATGTTTTTATTAAATTCAAAACGCAAAAAATCTATGATCAAATTAGGTAGTACTGTTAAAGTATGTTTCAGATCCTTTGGAAGCTAATGTTTATGTTTGAAGAGCGGGTCGTTTGGGAGTTGATTTTAAGTTAGTCCCACGTGTATTTTGTTTTGAAGCTCAAAGATACGTGTTTACTAAGAGCTAAAGAACATGTATGTCATATAAATCATTCTTGCTATACAACACATTGATTATGCATTACAACAAAGAATAAACATGTATGTTAAACGCATACGCGTTTCATTCAATCAGTCTTTGGTCTAACTCAAGCATATAAATCTAATGCGCAACTTGTCTGATAACTTAAAATTATGAACATATATGAGTATGGTTTTGATAATATTCAAAATTATGGTTTTTGGGCATCTATTGTTTTGTGTTACCCATCTACTAAAAATAAAAAAAGGTCAAAAGACGATGGGAAAGAAAGAGTTGGGGCCATATTGTTTGTGTTAATGGGTCAAACTATGTTTTTCATAAGAGGGGCATTAACACAATTTAGCATACTGATAATTTAAAAAATACAGTTTGATGTGTTTTGAGGATTTGGTAACGTAAGCACTTCAATTATTAGCAACATAAGGATTTGGTAATGTAAGCACTTGAAAAACACAGTTTCATAAACATCTTTACCTCTATTGTCAAAAGTTAAGTGAATTTCGTAATAAAATACGTCTCATTCTCAAACTCAATTCTTACAACCGTTATACCCATAGTCTATCACTACACAACAAATCCTGTCAGTAACAAACATTGATCCTCACATGTAAACTTTCAAACCAATGAAATTATCTCCTCAAGAACATCCCACACTTGCTCTATAACCATCCAAACATTTCCACTTTCTAGCAAGTGAAGAACACAAAGAAGATATTCAAGCTTCAAGTGTTATTGAGTCACCATAATGTCATGTCTTTCATTTTTCTATTTCTCCATTACAAGAACGATACAATCCCCATATTTTCTACCATCATAAAAGAACTACCTCACCTCATTTACATATACACCTTTGCTCGTCTGTATTGTCATTACTCAACAATGCTACGCCCAACAATAGACCGCTCTATATATTCTAGGGATGTTCTTTGATTCTACTTTATCTCGATAAGATCACATGCACATCATTTTAACGTACCATGCTTGTCATTGTCAGCGCAACCGATATACTAATCTAAACCATCTTGTCAACATTTAGTCAACACCTTACCTTTTCATTCACGCTCATCCTTCCTTACTTTTCCACTTTATGGAATCATTTTCATGCACATCCAGGAGCATATCATTTTCATCTTCATCTTATTTTTTTAACTCTTTTAAAGTATATATTTTGGCATATCTCGCCAAGATATAAAGTGACATTCGTCTAGTTTTAAAAGTCATAAAAACCTGTCTTATAAGAATACATTTAGATATGTCTTCTTAGAAAATCATACTTATTGTCAACAGTTACGTCGACCTAAAGTCTTACAATAATGTTTTTCCTTAAACATGTCAAACATGAAAAGCATACAAAATGCTTAACAAAGAAACCTTGAGGATTTAGGAATTTCTCAATACAACCCTTGATGAAAGTCCATCTGAATTCAGATCATCATCTTTGGTAGATGATGATATCATAAGGAACATGTCGTTAAAAATACGTTAATACTCCTTATCCAAATGACATCTTGGAAGAAGTCATTCTCATAATAATGGTGTATTAATCAACAAATGACTTTTGTTCTCGTTAATTAAAGTTTGTGTGATACCGAAGGGTGTTAATCATGTCTTAGTCCCTAAACATTGTTGTGGCTTGTTCCTTAAGCATACGTTTTGTTTTTATTTTATCATTTAGGATTGTTGTTATTATAACAGTGATTGCATGTGTCTAGATTCAATTTTTTTTAAATGTCATACTTTAGAGTACTCATATATAAGACGTGCATATTTTGTTCCCTGATAGTATTTTTTTGAGCTATCATCTTCATTATATATATGTGGACTTGTCTACTAACTTTATTTTGTAGCACGCTTCCGTAGCTCGATTCCCTGATGCCCTAAATAAGGGGGAGCATTTACAAATGCCAAAATTCTTGCTATTCTTTTATATGTTTTTGTTGCATGAAACTAACCCTTGATGTAGGTTAAGCTTTTGTAACAAATTTGATCCATGGATCCACTAGAGTCAATATACAAGGTGTTGGGTTTAAAAGACTTCAAGATGATTCTTAGAGTTACTACTGCTCAGGTATATATTAGTGCTGTCAAGCATACCTTTGTGTTGCTGGTAATACTAATGAAAATTATGCTAAGTAGTTAGTACTGGTAGTATAAAAGTTACTACTGCTAGTTACTACTGTTAGTATAATTAGTACTGTTGTTATAAAGTTACTGCTGCTAGGAGAAGTTAAGACTGCTCAGAGATGAAGACTGAAAATAGACTAAGTAGTTACTACTGCTAGTACAAAAGTTAGTACTGCTAGTATATGTTAGTACTGCTAGAATAAATTTCTAAGTAGTTAATGCTGCTTGTGCTCAGTTACAACTGCTGAGTGATTACTACTGCTGGAAGGAATATGCTGACAGAGATGAGATCAAAGATTGATTGGAGAACAAGAATACTTACGAAGATAAGTATTCGTTATTTGTAAAGAAAATATGTATAACTTATTTGTTTAAAAGATTACGTTTGTTTATAGAAAAGATCTTGATAAGTTAGGAAAGTATTGTAAGCCTTGTAGGACTCCTTGGTGTATAAAAGGAGGTCCTAAGGCAAACTGTTAGATGTACATCTTTGATATTCGTAGCTTCAAAGTTTTGTAAACCCTAACACTATTAAGAGTGTTCGTTTCATATTGAGGCTGAAAGTTTGGTAATCTGTCTTGTTATTAATTTTGTGTTACTGATTTATAAATAATTCTTCTTAGTATCATTGACTAAATTCTGCATAGTCTTTGATATTCATAATTAAAGTTTCTACCATAGTTGTCTTGGATTTACTCAATACAACTAAGCTTCATACAAGCTAAGTAAGATTTATTCAAGTGGGATCAACAAGTGATATCAGAGCTTGTTGAGAAACTTTGAATTAGAAGAAACAATCTACACATATCAGAACTTTTTGTTTAACATGGAGGCAGGATCTTCAACAATGGTTACTGCTATAAAACTTCCAGTACTCAATCCAGGAGAATTTGAGCTTTGGAAAATAAGGATAGAACAGTACTTCCTAATGACAGATTATGCTCTTTGGGAAGTAATAGTAAATGGAGACTCACCTCCACCAAAGAGAACTGTTGATGGTGTTGAGCAAACATATCCTCCTACAACTGCAGAGGAGAAGTTAGCAAGGAAGAATGAGTTAAAGGCAAGAGGTACACTGTTGATGGCTCTTCCAAATGAACATCAACTAAAGTTTAATACCTACAAATGTGCCAAGACTCTGATGGAAGCCATAGAGAAAAGGTTTGGAGGTAATAAGGAGTCAAAGAAAACTCAAAAGACACTTCTAAAGCAACAGTATGAGAATTTCAATAGATCAAGCTCAGAAGGACTTAATCAAACCTATGATAAGCTTCAAAAGCTTATCAGTTAGCTAGAGATTCTGGGTGAAACTATTTCTCAAGAAGATATGAATCTGAAGTTTCTAAGAAGTCTCCCATCAGAATGGAAGACTCATACCTTGATCTGGAGAAACAAACCTGATTTAGACACCTTAAGCATGGATGACCTATACAACAATCTAAAGATTTATGAAACTGAAGTTAAAGGGTCATCAAGCTCAAACCAAAATTCACAGAATGTGGCTTTTGTATCTTCCAATAACTCTGGCAGTTCCAATCAAGCTTATGGTTCTAACTCAACCAATACTGATAGTATGAGTGATGCTGTGATCTATTCTTTCTTTGCAAACCAATCTAACAGTCCACAATTAAATGATGAGGACTTACAACAGATTTATGCTGATGACGTGGAAGAGATGGATCTAAAGTGGCAGATGGCTATGTTGACCATAAGAGCCAGAAGATTTCTAAATAAGACTGGAATGAAGATTAATGCAAATGGTTCTGAGACCATAGGGTTTAACAAATCAAAAGTAGAATGCTATAACTATCATAAAAATGGTCATTTTATAAGGGAGTGCAGGGCTCCAAGAGAGAACAGGAACAGAGAACCTGTAAGGAGGAATGTGACAGTGGAAACAACAAAGACAAAAGCTTTGGTGGCTCAAGATGGACTTAGATATGACTGGAGTGATCAGGCTGAAAAATGACCTACAAACTTTGCACTTATGGCATATACATCTTCAAGTTCTTCAAGCTCAGATTCTGAGGTGTCTACTTGTTCTAAAGCATGTTTAAAATCTTATGAAACTCTCAAAGAACATTATGATAATCAGGCAAAAGATTTTAATAAGTCTCAATTAAATGTAGGTGCTTATAAAGCAGGTCTAGAATCTGTAGAGGCTAGACTAGATATGTATAAAAAGAATGAGGTTGTTTTTGAAGAAGACATAAAGATTTTAAAACTTGATATTAAGTTAAGAGATAGTGCACTAACAGAGCTTAGAAATAAATTTAAAAAAGCTAAAAAGGAAAAAGATGATTTAAAACTCACCTTAGAAAAGTTTGGAAATTCATCTAAAAATCTAAGCAAACTGTTAGAGATTCAAGTAAGTGATAAGTTCAAGACTGGTGTGGGATTTGATAGTCATGTGTTTGATAGTCAGGAAAATGAAAAGTACAAAATAAGTGAAGAGTATCATGCTGTTCCCCCTCCTTATACTGGGAACTTCATGCCCCCTAAATATGATTTGATACTTGCTGATGAGGGAGAATATGCTTTTAGTGAGTCAGTATCCAGTATACCTGATGCTGCAACAAGTGAAGCTAAGACTAGTATGTCAAAACCTAAGTCTGTTGGTGAACCACTTATTGAAGACTGGATATCTAACAGTGAGGATGAGAATGAGACTAAGTTTAAGTTTAAACAGAGAAAACCTAGTTTTGCCAAAACAGAATTTGTTAAATCTAATGAGCATGTGAAAACACCTAAGAAGTCTGTTAAGAAGATAAAGAATAAAAAGCAAGCTAAATACCCTAGGAAAAACAATCAAAGCCCTAGAGGTAACTAGAGAAACTGGCTACGAGAAAAATCTAAAGGACCGAACGAGGTAGAGCCGAACGAAAACAGCCGATCTAGTCAAGTTGCGAGACCACCGAACTAGTAATCTTTCAAAGAACCGAACGAGTGAAATTCACATGCGCCGAACGAGTGGAAAACTCAAGGACCGAACGAGTGGAATCGAACGAGTAAAATACACATGAGCCGAACGAGTGGAAAACTCAAGGATCGAACGAGTGGAATCGAACGAGTAAAATACACAAGAGCTGAACGAGTGGAAAACTCAAGGACCGAACGAGTGGAACACTTCTTGAACCGAACGAGTGGAACAAGACTTGAACCGATCGAGTAACATTTCAAGAAGTACCGAACGAGTGACTTCATGAGCCGAACGAGTGAAAGCCCTAGCACCGAATGAGTTTTTTTTTTCTACTTGAACCGAACATATATTCAAACCACTGAGAACAAAAACTTAAAAACGTTTAACAAATTTTTCGTTTTTTTTTCGTTTTCCGAAGTTACGTTAAACACGGGAAACTTAAGACTTTAAATCCATAGTGGTTCGTGACATCATTTCGATCAACGTGGTATATTTGGTTTTTACCGACGATAACCGTACGACTCCGCGAGATCAAATTCATATTCGGTGAATTTTTATAAATCTTCAAACCTAGACGAAAGTGAAAAGAGTGGGAAATTTTGGTTATTAATTAACAAGTTTTGGCATTTGTCACATGCAGTCCCTCACTTGTTACTACAATTGCACCATTCGTCCTTCCTTGAAAAGAAGCCCTTCTAGTTGAAAATAACTTTTCACCGTTAGTCCCTATCGCTTCAAAACAGCCCGTTAGCCCTTTAAAGTGAATCGTTTGTGCACCGTTTGTCCTTTTTTGAGTTTTGATCAACGTTATATCCATTTCAAGCTCAAACTTTGTGGCATCCGGTTTTTTAACGTTTTTAGCTCAGATAATCGTACAAATAGTTTTCAAGTTCATCAACTACAATAACGATTTCAACAACAATTCTATTTCATGGGTTTTTCTTGATAATTATAAAATCCGCGAAATACTCGTGTATTTTTTTCGGTTTAAGTCAAGACCTTTGCAAAATCCCGTGAATAGTTTTTTTTTCCACAACATAGTCACTTTAACCTGCTTAAGATCCTTCAAATCATATTTCAACACACACACACCACACCCACACCAAAAACACACAAACAAACCCACAATCACCCAAATAAAAACACCAACACAAACCCTCCACCGCCAAATCAGCACTCACAGAAAACACGGGACACCAAGTCCACACAAAACCCACTCACCCAACCACCACACAACACCAAGCATACACACAGCTTCAACAAAGCGTCAACTCTCATCACTACACATACACAAATCATCACACCAATAGCCACAACAACACCCACACAATACCAGCCACAAACCACCGAAACAAAAAAACACTCAGCACCAACACTCCAAGGCACAACACACCGAATCATCAACGCACAGCCACACAACTCACATAATCAAGAACACAACTCAAATCCACCAAAACAACCATATCATGAACACAACAACCACCCCACACACACAGTTCCAACCACTCACAAACCACCAACACAACACACAACAACACCTTCATCACAACAACCTACACACACACCACCAGGCCACCAGCAACACACACCAACAAGCACAGACTCAAAACACGACACACCCCTCAAATTACATCCATAGCACACAATAGAAAACCAAACAACACAACCAACACACCACACACAACAGCTCAGAAATCAGCCAACCGCAACACCCAACACAAAGACTCACAACAAACAACACTCCCATCGCACAATCACTTCAAAAACCCTCCCAAAGACAAACAAACAACACAATCACCAGACTACAATCAACCCAACTCACAAAAACGCATACCACACAATCAACTCAACTCAACACTAAAATTACCCAAACCACACTCAAACGAAGCGAACCCACAGCAAAGGCACACAAACAGCACTCAACCACACTAAACAACCCACAGCACAAACCACAACACAACCAGCACACCACAAACAACCAAACAATTCCATATCACACGTCAACTCAGCCAACCAACACAAACCCACAACACCACCACCTTTACAACTTCATCACAAAAAGCCAAACAAAAAACCACAATCCCAACACCTAACCTAACCACAATCACAGGCATGAGCAAAAAATCACAACAACAAACACAGCAACAAAAAACATCAGTAAAGATCAAACCCAGAGCACACCAGACACCACCAAACGGACAAACACATCCAAAAAATCAACATACCCACAAGATCAGCCAACACACCTATCAACAAACAAAGCACCAAAAGCAACCACACAAAACACAAAAGAGCCCCAACAAAACAAGGACACAAACCGCACCAACAAAACAAACACCAACCAAACGAAATCACCACCAAAACCACCAATTCACCACCAACCACCAACAGCAACAACCCAACACCATCAAACACACCAATCAAAAAGAACATCAACATCAAAACACTCAACAAACACACACCACCCAAAACACTAAAAGACACCACAAAACAAGCATCAAAATATCACAGACTCACCACAACACAACAACAGAAGCAACCAATCAACACTCCACATATCACAACCACACGATAGAACAAACAACCAAAATACACAACACCACACACAACGATCACATCATCATCACCACACAGAATCACAAAGGTCACAACAGAGACACACCTCATCCCCACACAAAACCAAACGAACAACAACAAGATACATTAGTTCAAACACACCAAAACACTCAGCAAACTATAAACACCCACAACCCAAAACCACACACAAGACACCAAAACCAACAAAACACACCCACACATACAACCCAACAAACAACCGCAACAAACACACCAACCACCTCACAAAGCAAACCACCAACACATCACAACCAAAAACAACCACCACGAACACACAGCACAAGTCAACGCCATCAGTCACCACAAACAAACTTTCACAACAAACCAAAAAAAAAACACTCACAAAACAAAGCAAAACACATTTTCAGGCCTACAAACACATCAACGCAACAGCATGACGAATCAAACAACCAAACCAAAGCAACACCACACACCATAACACACACACACCAACAGAAGCCAATCACTCAACACAATACAATCACACGCAAGAACCAAACTCATAAAAAAACACCATTTCAACAACAAACGAAGACACCACAAAGACCATCCTTCACCTACCACAAAAAAACTTCAAAAATCCACACACGAAACCAAAAACAATCACACATCCATAAACAGCCCAAAAAAACGACATCAAACCCAAAAAACAACAAATGCAGACACAATCAAAACATACAAAAAGGACAACATAAAAATAGCCAATCAACCAGCCACAAACACCACAATTCCAACAATCACAACAGGGAACGTCAGCCACGCAAAAAACCACAAAAGAAAAAGCAACAAACAAAACATCCAATTACCAAACAGACAAAACGACTCTCAACTCACCACAACTCACTACAACAAAAACTTCACCAACCATCCGCACAACCCACACAATAAGATTCAACAACACAATACCATGTGCACACCAACAACCGTCATCCACCCCACAAAACCCATCAATCAACACACAACACATCATCAACACTTCAACAACCAAACACACAACCAACCACAACCACAAACAACATTCATTGAGCGCATCACTACTCACCATCAACACAGCATGCCCACATCAAGCACCAACATTCAAAAACACAATAATCACCAAACCAGCACAACCAAAAGCCAATGACAGCACCAAAACACACCACAACCCACAAACACATATTAACCAAAACTCAAATCCAACCCACACAAACAAAGGGACACACACAACATACCGCCCACAAACCAGCACAGCACCACCCACAACAACAACAACCAACACACAACCCCAAATGCAATCACACAATTCATCACAATACACACACCACACACACGCAGAGACAACAGTCACAACCACTACCACAAAGCCACCCAACCCATAACACCAAAACCACACACATCAACCAGATCACCACAAAAACATACCAGCCCACGACACACACCAAAACACCGACCCTTCACCAAACAAAATCACACATCACACATCACACAACAGCACAACAACACCACTCACAACACCAGCTCAACACCAACACGAACAACACACATCAAAGCCACCCAACCAATCCACAAAGACGCTCAACAGCACAACTCACAAAGAACCAATCCCAACACACAACAAACCCAACTAATCACAAACAAGAACATCAACACACCAAGGAACACAACAACAAGCTATCCACAGAACCCAACAACAACATCATCTCACACCAACACACTACAAAACAACTCACCATCAGCCACCAACCACACACACACACAACTACCCATCACAACACAAACACAACACCACTCACAACCACAACAACAAAACGTCAAGCAGACACACAACCATCTCAACACTCACAAAACACCACCATCACACACAAGGCACAACACCCCAACCAACAAGCAGAACACACAAAGCACTCATCACACCTCAACCACACACACCAAAACGTACACCATCACACAACACCAGCACAACACAAAAACAACAACCACCCAAAACAACCAACCCCCCCCAACAAAACAAGCCCACACACGAAAAGTACCGACATCAGAACAAACTACTAACAAGCTAAACAACCAAAAACACAAACCACCACAGCCCAGTAACACCACACAAACATTCAACACACAACACACACACCAACAGCTCACAAATCACACCACACTCGCCTGCACCAAAAACTCAAGACAACACGCCCACCAACACAACACACCACATACCACCACACACTCCAGACCACAACCAACATCACGTCAATCACAACACCACACAAAGAATACCACACCAACACAAGACACACACAGCGGCTCACAATAAAACACCCAAAACTACCCACATGCAACCAGCCAAACACAATCCCAAAAACTCCAACCAGCATCACCAACCTTTAAAAACCCAAGCAACAACCACGACACAACTTACAACAGGAAACAAGAAAACCACAATCTCTACCACACAAACACCACCAACAAAACCACCAGCATCAACAGCCAAAAACCAAACACACCAACCAACAATCAACAGGACAAATGCATAACACCCTCATCACATCAATCAACACTCACACTCACCACCACCCATCATCAAATCGCAACACAACGACCTCAAGCATGCAAACCACACTTCATACAGCTCACATCACCCACACGACAACCACACACTAATCACCACCAAATCCCAACACACACATCAAGCACCTCTCCACCACCACCACTCACAAAACTGCTCACACCACCAATACACACAAAACCAACACACCCGAATCACCCCCCCCACAGACCACCATCCACCAAATTCACACAAATACACCCAGGTACAAACCCAAGCTGCAACGAGTCACCAACAATCCCCAACCCACACAAAATTCATACCTCACACACACAACACCACAAAACCACCAGAACCACATCACGACGCACACAAGCAAGACCTATCACCAAAACAGACACCCACCCAAAACGGACACATCACCACAACAGCCACAGCACTAAACATCTATAAAGCATCAAACAACCAATCCCACAGTCATCGAGCGCCACCACAAAACTAACACCTACACACAGCCAACCCAAAATATCACACACACAACGAACACCACTCACTCTACCTACAAGCCAGCCCTCAACAACAACTCAAACATACACAGGCGCCACCCAGAAGCCACTCAAATACCACCACACCACCACAAAACAGCATCCCACACAACACCAGCCGAGCCATACCCCACCCGGGACAACGACTCAACCACACCACCCCAACAAACAAACAAACAATCGCAAACAACATCATCAACAAAGAAGAGCATAACTCACAAACAAAAACACATCACACCCAACGACTCCCACCCACAAACAACCTATTCACACCTCGAACACATCAACCCACACAAAACAACACACAAATCACAGCGACTAACTCATTCCAGTCAACCAAACCACCAAAACCACTCCCAAGCCTAGGCAAAGTTAACCACTAACACACAAACACAAGGCAAGCCTCCACATCAACTAAAACGCCATTCCACCACACACACTACATACAACCGCCACACCCAAAAGCACCCACCAACCACCAACACACAATAACCACCAAACAATTCAATCATAATGCCACCACCAGGCCAATCACAGCTCACAACAATCACAAAGGCAACCCAACAAACAAGCAAGACCAACCATAATCTAAAAACCCACCTACACACCAACATCAACATTATCACACCACAACAATCACCATGTCATCACATAACCACCATCCAAATACCCAGCACACAACATCACCACAACACACTAACCCCCACTCAAAAAACACCAAAACAACAACACACCAACATACAATACCACACCAAAAAAAAACGAAAAACCAGCACTCACAACACACACACCACACACATAAGCAAACAACATCAACCGCCAACCACTATCTCTCTCTATAACACCACGATACACAACACTTTTTCACGCACACAACACCAACATTCCACAAGCCCAACCCTCAAATGACACACACACACAGCTCAACACAACAACCACAAAACCACCGAACCCTCATACAACAACAAACCCAAAAAAAATAACAACAAACCTCACCACACAGCACCAAACAGACCAACCACACACTATTACACAAACACACTCAAACCAAACACAACTCAACTCCCACCATTCCACACACACACTCAACCCAACAAGAAACTCACAACATCACACAAAACACAATCACACTCCAACAACCACACACACCATCAAACCACCAATACAATCACAGCATCACTCAGCACAACCTCGAGCCCGAACACTTACAAAAAACAACTTGCCAACCCATAACACCAACACACAAACAATCACATCAAGCCACTCACAAACCAAAGCACCAACAAAACACACCAAAACAGACACAGAGCAACACCCAGTCAGCACAGGCAGCCCACAACAAGAACAGGCTCAGCTCTAAGCCACACACACACACTAACCACACATTCACATCTAAAAATTCAGCCACTCAAGACAAAACAACACACAAGACACGTCACACACACAACACAACACACAAAACAAGACGACAACAAAGACACAGAACGAAAACATCAACACAAAAACCCATAAAGACGACCACCATCACAAAAACAAGAAACACTACACAATCAACTCACCCAATAAAAATAAAAAAAAGAAAAGCACCACGAAAATCACAACACTCACAACACACCACCAAACGTACACATCATCAACCAAAAAAACACCACATATTGACAGCAAAGCTAAGCTCACTCACACAACACTTAACACCACACACAAACAAACACAGCCCAAAACAAGTCAACCAACAGCACAAAAGCAATCAGCACTACACCACAACCAATCGCCCACAAAATCTCCACCACCCAACTGAAACCAAATCACACAAAAACCCAACAACAAATTTCATCAGAACACCACGCAAATCCATAGTTCACACACACAAACCAACCACAACGAAAATCAACCTCAAAACAAAAGGCCACACCAAGCAAGCCCACGTCAACAAATTTACCACACTCAAAACCACATCACACACTAAACACAAAATCACACTACTTCGACACCAAACAGCCCATCCACCACCACATACAGAACAACATCAATCACCCCCCACAACCAGCACCCACCTCAACCACAAACACAATCATCAAGATACCAAACACCATGATCCACACCACCACAACATCAACAGCTCAAAAATCACACCACCATATCCAAAACACAACAGCCAGACCACACCATAACAACAACCCCAACAACATCACCACACCCAAAACACACAAAACACCACGACAACCAAACAACAAGCAAAAAAATCAGCAACGTCACCAACCAACACAAAACACACACACTAACATCACCAACAAAAAAATCACACACATAAACATCCCACAAAGAACAACCACACACTCCACCACTCACACCAAATCACATACACCACACACAACACACTCAACACCCAAAACCAAAACAACCAACACAACAACCCAACACACACAGCACTACACCACCACAGCACACCACACCAAACACACCAAAGGCAAATGTTCCAAAGACCACAGCATCACACACAACCACACCCACACTCACACCAAATCAACCCTACATAGCATCACAAATAACACACCAGATTCAATCACCACCAACACCCACACAAATACACATCCAACAACAGCCCACATCACAACAACCAGCAATCAACGCACAACTCAACCACCAACCACAACCAAAAAAAAAAAAAACTCAACAAAACTCGTCCACATACCAACATACACAAAACCAGCTTCCAGCCAAACCACACAGCACATCCACACTCTACAACAAGCAAAAAGCCACACTACATCAGCACACACACAAACCGCACACCTCACGCAGGGGAACAAACATGACCATCAAATGCACAAGCACATAACACCAACCACAACACCATGACAACCCCACCACACCAAACCAACCACACCACTCAAAACAAACCAACACCACAGAAACCGCACACATCTAACTCAACCCTCTCTAACTACACAACCACACTCACACACGAAGATACACATATAACACCCACAACAACACATAACACCACAACCACTTATCACAACAACACAAACCACACCCCACCCAGTCCCACACTTCACAACAGGCAAACACACACCACTTCAGACAAAACAACCAGATCAACACTCAACAAAAAACAACAAAAATCCAACCAAAGCGACACCTACGACTACACTGCGAACACAAACACAAACCACAAACAGGCCCAACAACCATCAGACACAGATCCAACGACAAACTCACAACACACAGCAAATCAACAACCCCACACAAAACACGAACCCCAAAACATCAGCACCACAGTCAAGAGTCACACACCAGTCTCGACACCACCCACACCATCAACCCCGCTCACCCAACAAAACCACCACAATCAACATTTCCAAACCACCAAGGACCTGCATCCACAACACTCTACTAACACACAGACAGAACAAACCCGACACCACACATATCAAAACACACAAAAACCATCTCAAAGAAGAGCCAAACCTGCAACCCACAACCACTCAAAAGCCCACTCACACACCACCAACGAAACCAAAATCACCACACACACCATTCTCAACAGGCACGAATCAAACAAAAGTCGGCCAAAACTTACCACACCAGCATCAAAGCCACAGACAAACAAACCACCCAATCCAACACAACCACACACTCACAGAGCCCTACAACCAAACTCACCCCGTCAACAATCAACGCACAACAAAACACTAACCCACAACACTTCAACCACTCAACAACATCCACCACCACAAACACCACCACACAAACACTGAATCCACTCACACACAAACGTTCACACCAAAATCACTGTAACACAAACAAGAACAAAAATCCAACTCACTCACCAACACCACCAAACCACCACATACACACAGAGACCAAACAACCAACACACAACACACCCACCACAAGCAGACATTCCAACAATCACACAGCATACACACAACCCCAACACCACCTACACAACAATCAGAAACTAACTCAACCAACAAACACACACATCACAACTACACACCACACTCACTACAAGCACCTGCACACCATCAAACTCAACATACCACTAAACTACACAAACCAGACAACACCCAAACATTCACATTCACAACAACCAGGCATTCAAGCACTACGGCAGCATAACTCAACACCAAGCACAACAAACCAACCAAAAACCCTCAAACAAACACAAAACCACACCACTAACCAACTCCCTAATCTCATTCACGTCACAGACCACTACTCACCACACACGCAAACAAACCAACCTCACCACACACATCCAGCACACAACCTCACACCAGCAAGCACTCAAATATAAAAACACTCGCAATTCAAAAAAGCAACAAACACTCTCACAACAACTGAAACAACAACTCACCACCCAACGCACAATCACTCAAGACAGATTCAAAAAACACTCATCAACAAAAACAGCCACAGAAACCACTCACAATGACACATTCACAGAACCCACACAACAACACAACCATTCAGCATTCACATCACGCAGCCACCCGAACGAAACAAACAATCAAAATCACAACGAATCCAAACATAGGTCCACCACAAACCGAAAAGCCTTCACAACGCCAAACACCCATCAAGCACAAAACAATACACACTCACCAACGCAACAACACCCCACATCAACAAAGTCAAATTCTACTCAACCCCCACCCACCCAACCAACAACACAGACACACCATCACACCAGCATACAAATCACTCATCACCATCTCACACAACATTCCACAAATACCCCTATCACCACTACAGAACCAATCAGATCAGCACCAACCAACCAACAATCCATTCATCACACGCAACAAGCCAGCTTCACATCAATAAACACCAAAACCACAACCAATCACAAACCACACATCAACCTTCAGTATGTGGCTGGTACGGTGAGCAACCCAAGTGTCACTGCAAAAGCATCACACATACCAACACAACTCATCAATGCCACTTCATACAACAACAACAAAAACTTCAACCCACACATAATACTCAAACAAAAAGAGCACCCACCAATCCAAACACGACCTAAATTCAGAAAACAACATTCAGACCCACACCAGAAACACAACACAGCACAAAACAAGCACATAACTGCCACAGATCATCTCACCACGCAAGTCAAAACACAACAATGAAACCACCAACCAACACCCAGCCAACTTATAGCACCATCAACTCACCCACCACTAGTCAAAAACACCAACACAAATCGAAAAACACACTTCAACACACACTCACTTCACAAACAACAGACCTCACAGATCACTCAAAAACCCAGCAACATGAGCACTCACACAAGCTCCATCACACACAGCACACAACTAATCCACACAACACCACAAACACACCACCATCAACTGAACACAACACACAATCCAACCACACCAAACCGCAGACACATCAGTATCACTAACAAGTCAAGCAAAAAGCACTCCCACATCACGCACTAACAACAACCACAAGCAACACAACCCACACATCAGAAACAGCAAAAACCATACAGCAATCCAAAAACAACAACCCACAACACCACACAAAAACAAATCACAAAGGCAGACAACACAGGACAAACAACCAACAAAACACTCCAAACAGCAACACCACTCAAAACAGCCCTACAATGCAACATCACCATCACACAACACACCCGCAAAAGCCAACACACACCCAACCCGATCACCACGTCACCAACCAAACACACCAACCACATCAAACTCACAACCCCGCAACCACCCACCACGCCCAGCAAACAACACAAGACATCATCTCAACACCAAACCAGACCACCACTCCCCAAGCACACAAAATCCAACAAACACTCACAGCACTACAATCACGACTCAAACCAACCAAAAACACCACACCATCAAACAACACACCATCAAAGAACGCAACCCACATCTCAATAACATCCAACACACAAAAAAACCACAAACCAGCAAAAAAAAAAAAACACACCACAAACCAAACACCCAGAACAACCACAGGAAATCAAACACAACACAAAGCAAACATAACCAAACACCCATCACAGACAATCACACCTAACAACACAAATACAAACTCACCAACCACAATCACTCCACACAAACAAAAGCCAAACACAAGCCACACACAACACAAACAACCCACACAACACAATAGCCACCACACTTCACCTCACTCAACCCCCAAACTAAAAAAGCCAAACTTCACACAACCCACAACACATCTCAACTCAGCTCACCTCAGAACAACCCCACAACACTCCAACAAATCACAAGGGCAGACCACCCCAAAAAACAGATACACCCAAAGCACCTCACAGGTCACACAGCACAAACCAACAACAACTCACCACACCCACAAACAAAAAAACACAGACCAATCATACAAACACAACCATATCAAACCAAAATACTACAAATGCAGTCACACCCAAATCAACAAATATCCAACGCCATACACATCAACCACACGCACCAAATCACAAACTCAAACACCCAAAACACAACACACAACTCACCAACCCTCACAACACAAAAAAAAACTCAAATCACGTCAAGCACACAACAAACCTCTAGTCACCAACAACACACACACCAGACAATCGCGTCTCAACACAACAGCGCTTCACACAACACTCACCTACAGCAGAAACAACAACCCCTAAATCGTACCAGCACCACCACACCAGCTTCACGAAAAACTTCACAAGTTCCACCCACACACAGACCAGCTACACACACAACATCACAAAACAACACAGATACAAGCACAACTAATCACACAAACAACCAAAACAACACCAAACACATCACAAAACCCAAACCACAACATACAACAAAACACTCAAAAACTAACCTATCAACTCAACAATCACAAACCACACTCACTCACAGAAATACATCCAACCCAACCATCACACAACACCACTTAGCACATCACAAAAATCAGAAACAAACTACAACACACCATCACACACCACAGACACTCATCAAAAATCAACAACCACAACACATCCACCAACATACCCTACTCCCAGGAAAGCGTAGCAACCAAAAAGACCACAACGCACCACACATCCACCAGCACCAAACCACTCCCAAAACCAGACCAAACACTTGACACGTGCACCATCAAAAACGGCACATCAAAATCCACAAAGTTCATAAAGCAATCCCAAGCCACACTCAATCATCCGCAACACCAACACAAGACACCACTCTGACTCCATACAAGCGCACACTATACTCCACAACACAAACCACACACACAAATCCACCAGCACAACACACCTGCCAACAAAAAACCAAAACATCACACAACAACACAATCAGCAAGAATATTACACCAGAAAAAGACACCATCACATACTCAACAGACTCAGACACACAAGCCACAAAAAAAGCAAAACCAACACCAACACAACCACCAACCGACACCCACACAACAAAAAAAACACAAACAAAGTCAATTCACTACACACCATCCTAATAACAAGAAACACTATCCTACCACTCACACACAAATCATACAACGAAACACATCCAGAAAACACGAAAACAGGAACCCAACACCCAACAACAAACCAACGCACACACACCACCAACACACACACAACACAATCAGATCACAACAAAACAAACACAAGGAAGATCCAAGCATACACAAACACCTAACACACAGTCAGCTAAAATTCGCCAGAGACTAAATCACCGCAAAACGCACACGCCCCAAAAAAATCTACAACCATCCAAGCCACACACAGGACTAATGGCTCACCCAATCACCAAAACCCACAACAGCATCACTCAACAGGCCAACCAAACCAAAAACCACCAGCAAAAACATATAACAACAACCACACCCAATCGCACACCACCCAACAAAAGGGCAAAAAGCAACAACAAAACACACACAATACATCTGCAACCAGCACCTCCAACCACAACCAAACTGACAAACACACTGTACTTCACAAACATTACCACACACCAAAACACACACAACACAACTCAACAACACACCCACTGCCTAAGTCACTAATCAACAGATACACCAAAACCCACAACAACAACCAACACCAATAACGCTAATATTCTACACTACAACACCAACGCTCCACATAAGCAAACACTCAATCGAAACAAAACCACACAAAGACCCCGTCAACAACACAAAACATCAACAATGCACAACCAACCAAACACCAAACACACTCCAACCTAAAACAAACAACACATCATCCACCAACTTCAAACACCACGCAAATTACCAAGAACACAACCAACAAGCACTGCACCTCATGCACAGCACATACCAACATTCAGAAGATACAAACAAACACAGCCACCCCCACCAACCCACAACCAACATCAGCAACGGAGAGACAACCATCCAACACACACACAAACCACAGCAACCACATCACTACCAAAACAACCATCACCGCAACAGCACTCACCAAACACCAACAACACACACCCACCAAATCACTACACATTCATCAACACCAAGACAACTCCACATCACCACATAAGCCACGTTCCAACATCAACAACAAACCAAACCACATCACAAAACCACTTGTATCAACACACCCACCATCAAAACAAACTAAGCTCACAGGACGTATCAACATCAAGCACACAAATCAACTAAAGTCATCAAGCTCACAAAACAAACACACCAAATACCACCCACCACTACCCAACAACCAACACAGACACCCACAGTACAGCCACAACACAACTTCAACCAATCATAATCACGATCCATCATCATGCAGAACAACTCACATCACCAAACTCTCAAAAAGAACACAAAAACATCAAAAAACGACCGCAACATAACACCCCTCCACCAACAAATCAACAACCACTTCAAAAACACACCCAAACACCAGCCCACCATCACACACAAAAACCACTCAAAGCGCAGATTCACAACCAGCAATCAACACACAATCCCAGCAACCGCCAGACCAGAGCCCACAACTTGAACACCGCACACCACGCCAACCACCACGAACCATTCCCAAACACTCAACAACCAACACGCTTCGCACGAAACACACCACAACGAGCTCACACAAAACCAATACCCTAAAACACCAGTCCTTTCAACCAAACTCAAACCAACACACCATTACCAAATTCACTTCATCAACACAGCCTAAGCATCAACAGCAAGCATCACCACGACCACATCGACATCAAACGCAAACAAAACCAGAGCAAAGCATCAGGCCTCCAAGCCCACAAAAACAAATAACAACAACAACACCAAACAGGACCACATACAACACACACAGCCCACACACCACCACCAACCACAACAACCCACATCAGTCACTCATCACCAACATCAAACCAATCGCACAAGACCAAAGACACACTCAAGATCAACTTTTTCCAATCACCACAATACACCACTTTACACACAAAGTCACACAACACCACACAACCCACAACTCAAATCACCAACCAACACAACAGTCAAATTTCACCAACCAGGCACGCAACTCATCTCACTCAGCACCCACAAAACACACACCCGACCTCCCACAAAAACACTCCACACCAAAAAAACACACATCCAACCACCACTCACACAACAACGCCACTACACACCCCGCACACCCAATCGCTCAACAAAAACACGCCAAAACCAGCACATGGCAAACAATCAATCCATCACAATGCTACAACAAAATGACCAACACACCACCATTCAACGCACAAAATCAGAAACCACAACAACACAAAACAAAGTCATAACAACACGATAACACATGCACCACTAGGAATAGCACACACACCCTCACCATCCCCAAGCCAATTCACATACTAACCAGCCACAAAAAAAATCAACCAATCCAACGCCCATTAACTAACCCAAAACCCAACACACACAAATCACACAACACCAGCCACCCTCACCAACAAATCCAACACAAAACAACACACAGAAACGCACAGCAACACACCTACCACAAACCACCAAATCACACCCGTTCAAAAGACCAGACAGCCAACACACCAACACCACCACCAACAAACATCAGGCCAATAAAGTCGCAAACACCACACCCAAATCCCATCAACCACCAAACACGCCACACACACACACGATCACACCCACCCAGAGCAGCCACATCAACACAACCCCACTCCCACTCACACAAACACAACAACCACCAACACATCAACAAAACATACAACAACATACACCACATAAACACATCATCCAACCACACAGCCTATCCACAAACACATCACACAACCAATCACTAAACTCAACATCAAACCACACCTAGACCGCAAAATCAATCAAACACCAGTCAAAGACCACTCAACAACAAATGAACAGAGCCACACACTACCATCAAAGACTACCAGCAACTAATCACTCATCCACACTTCATCACCCCAACCAACAACACCCCTACGCACACATCAAACAACAACACACAAAACCACGAAAATATCACCAACACCAACACCACACAGAAAACACACTCAAAACACTTCCTCACACCCAAGCCATCCACACTGGCCATTCAACCACATAACAACTCCACAACACACAGCACTACTCTAAAGCAACAACCACAAACAAACTATACCAAAAGCGCAACTCACACACAGCCAAACACCAATGCACCATCAACAGAGCAGCAGCACAAAGCATCCACCACATCAGCCATCATTCAATCACAACCAACAGTCAAACACATCACACTAACACATCCACAATAACAACAAAACCAATCACACTCAATACACACCCAAAACAACAATAAAACCAAACCATCACATCTCCAAAATCACATTCAATATCAACACACCCACAGACCCAGCTCACAATCAAAAGAACAACCACACTCACACACACACAACAAAGCAGCAAACACGATCACACCAAAAAACACCAACACCCAAAACCAAACACACCAAATTTTCAAACCAATCACCAAGCAAGCACCACTAAACCACACACCACACCCAACTCACAAAATCACATCAACAAAACAATCAACCAACTAGCCAACAAACCATCATTTCAAAAACGCAACATCACACACAAGCAAACCCACAAAAATCAACAAAACAAACGACCACCACACATGCAACCAATCAAAAGAAAACAGACCGGACAAAACCCAAACAACAACACACACACCCAAAACACACAAGAAACCAAACCTCCCACACACAAACATTCAGTCAAACAACCCATTAAGACACATCAACCACTACATCAACAACACACACAAAATCACCACCAGTCCAAACACATCAACCACCTCTCCAACTCAACCAACATCCATCCACAAACACACACCAAGAAATCTCAACACACAGCACATAAAAACCAACAACACCAGACCAACCCACTTGCAAAAAACCCCACATCAAACCAATTTAACTCACACAAAAACACTAAGCTACAACAAACCACACCATAAACAGTCTCAAACACCCTCACGCTAACACCACTAAATTCAACACACGATACCACACCATAACACAAAAGTCAACCCACACACGGTCACAAGCTCAATCCACCCAACTTCACTCACACCAACTATACACAACCCCACATCCACACTCAACCAGACAAATTCACACATCTAGAACACATCACAAAACAAGGGCACTCAAAACAACAAAGGCACGGGACACACACACCACAACAATCACTCCAAACGTCACAACAAACACATTGCATCACATCTCCCCAACACAACTACAACCAATTAAAACACACACAACCATTACAACAACAACATTCACATCCAGCCCACAAACTCACACATCAAAACGACACCTCATCAACAACGCCAATCCTGGTCAGAACACCAAACAAAAACAACAGCACAACCTCACACACACTCCATAACTAATCATCCAAAAGACTTCAAACAAACCAACCACCCACAATCACACCACCCACAACCACAGCCAGCACAAGCACACCTAATCATTCACCAAACCACAACTCACTCACACACCCATTTAACACTCAACAACATCACACAATCACTCACCACCCAACACAGTCCACCAACCACTGTACCCACCTTAAAAACAACAACACACAACACACACACACCCACACAACACCAACCACATCACATAACCACAGACACCAGCAACAAAATCCAAATCCGACAACCATCACACATCAACAACATTTCAACAAACCAATCACTCACTAAAAAACCAAACAAGCATCAAAACCAGACACCACACAAACATCACCAACATTCACAACAATCCAAACAACCATAAATCACAACGCCTACACAACAAAAAAACACACTCCACACCAAACTTCAATCCCATTCAACAACATCTCTCTCAAACAAAATGCAAACAAACAACAACCAAAAACACAACCCTTCAGAGCAAGCACTCGCACACAAAAACTCATCACACAACTCAACAACCACTCTCAGCACTTATCAACTCCCAGACCACCACGCCCAAACAATACCACCAACCACCCTAAAAACAACACCAAAACCCTCCATATCATCAAGGGCCAGCACCAGGAACAAAGTCCACACAACTAACTCCCAAAACAACAAACAAGAGGCCCACCAAAATCATCGACCACACCCACACCACATGATACAAACATCAAACCAAACACACACACACATCACAACACCAAACTGACTCATAATTTTTGATAAAATGGAGAAGAAAGATACCTTATCTTCATGTTCAGATTCAGAAATACAACAAATGCAACTAATTCAAGACAAAACAAAAGAAAGTTGCATGGTATCTTTTCAACGACTAAAACAATGGAACGTAATTAATTCATTCACAACCTCAATGGCTTTTTAAACAACGACTTAAAAGGAAGTCATACGAGGATGGATTCAAAAAAAACATCAAAGAAAATTCAACGATTCAAGACGCACAACTTACGACACTTTTGTCCCAAGATCTAGAGACTTTCACAGCAATCGATGGTTCCTAAACGTTGATCAACTAAAAGAGCAAACTGACAACAAAGAATTTCAAGAGATTGGATCCATGACTTCTTTTAAGTACTCGAAGACACAGTTTCAAATGTTCATCAACTCACAGTATCTTATTAAATGAATGAAATAATTGTAATGACACGAAACTACTTTCTAGAATACAACTCGACACTCGATATTCCAGAATTCCGTGATACACGGATCAAAACATTGGATTATGTTAAAAAGTCAATTGAGAAAAGAGCGCTGAGTAGCATAAAATGGAGTATGAACAGCAGGGTGAATGAAATACGCGATGGCAGATCGACAGAGGAAAAGGTTGATTCGACGTAAAGCAATGAATGCCTAGTTTAGTCAGTACTAACTATAACTAACAGACTTAACTTTAATACTAACAGTATTAAGTCTGTTTACAATATTTTCCTAACATTTTCCTTGTGTCCCATTTTTCCACAATTGTAGCACTTTGGTGGGCACTGACCAAAATGACATATCCCACAACGGTTACATTTGGAAGCAACCCCAGTTTGGTTTGCTCCCGCATTTTGAGTAGTGGTCAGAGCCCTAGCATTCCCATGTCTTTGATTGTTGTTCTGGTTGTGGCGGTTGTTGTTCCGGTAATTTCTCTGGTTGTTGTTGTTGTTGTTGTTCTCCCACTTTCTCTTGTTGCTCTCAGCAATTCTTTCAGCTTTGGCTTGTAACTTCTGTTCCATTAGGGTATGAGCCATTCGGACAGCCTCATTAAGAACAACAGGTCTGGAAGAAGTTGTTTCTCCTTTAATGTTTTCAGGCAAGCCACGTAACTCGGAACCATTTCTGGGCATAGCAGGACCAATTCATTGAACCTTTGGGTGTAAGCAGATATATTGGAATCTTTCACCCTCAAGTTCCACAGTTCAACTTCCATTCTTTGTATCTCTTCTGGCGGACAAAATTCTTCTCTCATCATTATTTTCATATCATTCCAAGACTTTGCATTAACCACCTCAAGCCCTAAGGTGGCGACTTGAGAGTTCCACCATGTCAGGGCTCGACCTTGAAGTGTAGCCGCAACAAACTTTATCTTATTTCTCTCTACACATTCGTTGATGCTGAAAACACTTTCCGTTTTCTCAAACCAACGGCTTAACTCAACAGCACCTTCGTTGCCGTGGAAACAAGTGGGGTTACATTTCATGAAACTTGAGTACGTACATTCACGAGCAGGTGGTGCCCCACCTTGGCCTCCTGCATTTCCCCCGATATTACTGCCGGGTCCGCCGGCTCCATTTGTGTTTCCTCTTGTAGCACGATCCTGAGCAAGTGCTGCAGCCACCCTATCAGAGACAAGCTTCTCAATGGCGGCTTTGGTCATTGCTCTTGGCAGCATGATTCTGTCATATCACAAGGAAGCTAAAACCTTAATGATGTAATCATACAAAGGTATATCCATAACATTAATAACAATCCAATTGCCCAAGGCAAATAGAATAATCACACATGTATAAACAATCAAAGCCCAAAAGAGATCACAATACATCATATAGATAATCAAGGATAGTAATTCTTCGTCCATCACAAAAGATAGTACAAGGTTGCATTGTTTTACCAAAACTGACTAAGGTCAATAACAAACAAAAGTAGCCAATTCTATAAAACCACATGGCCCAGTTTAGAGATAGCAAAAATAAAAGAATACTAACAATGATCGCTACACTACAATTATCGATGTGGGGATCCAGTGCAGAAGACGGCTGTGGGTCACTAGTATTATCACATCATCGCCCACAAATCCTGGTGCAGCACTCTAACCATGACATAGGGATCATCGTGTCGAAGACGACGAGTAGGAAGGGGAGAAGGATCATCAGGGTCAGCACAATCAACATGAGCCACTGGAGCAGTAGGTGCCACATATGGTCTTTCACGATAATGCCTGTAACTGGTGTAGTAGCCACTGAAACCTCAAATGGACCACTGTCTCGAGATTAGGTGGTGCCAAGAACATAGCGATCAAAATCCCTTTGAGTAGATTCTAACATCGTCTTCAATTTCTTATTTTCTTCTCGGTCTCTCCCTTCACTAACTCTCGAACTTGATCTTCCAACGTACACACACTAAGTAAACCCCTTAGTGCTGTGACCCTTAAATTTCACTTACTTAAATAAGTGACGAATTCCTGCAAATAATAATCAACATACTGAGCCTTTATAGGGTTGAGTGTTCAGTGTTATCCCGGTCAAACATATTGTTGAGTAAGGCCCAAGACCTGGCATGTAGAGCGATACATCCCTTCGATAGGGCCCAGGAGCAAAAAACAAGCCGAGAATGTCCACTACCCACATAGACGGTACCCGATAAAGTGCGCGACGAGAATCAGGTACCCTAAGTGATTGGTACCAAAAACGGTATCAGCCTCAGCCTCCTACTCATGATCATCAGATAGGACAACTGCCGTATCCACGAACTCGTAGTCCTGAATCTGGTGTGGTAGGTTGATGGGATCAGCCTCCTCATAATGTTAGAACCTCATCATCATCATCATCATCATCATCAATTATCTTCACCATTTCCTTCTTCAGATCTTGATCTTCTTCCTCATCTTCTTCTTCATCATCTTCGAGTATCCATCCATTCATGATACTCCTGTTGAGGAAATTGGTTGAGGTGCAAATTCGTTAAATGGTCCGGAGCTCCGGCGCGAGCTCAGGTTGCTCATCCGGAACGCTTCGGAAGATCCCAACTGGGATTGGAGGAGTGTAGAGGTTGGCCATGATAGATCGTAAATCACGTAAATATGATTCCCATAAGTCACTATATAAAAATATTAGATGAATAATAACATATGCAACTATGCAAATGCATGAACGGATTCTCCATGAACGAACAGATTATCGATAAAACCAAATATGAATGATAATATTTGTTTATGTAATATATAACATTTTTTATTTAGTTAAAGCAAAGGAAAAAAATTTTCGACTTCTTTTCGAATAACATTATAAACGATATTAGCTTAATAAATCATAATAATTATCGAGTATATAATATTTTACTATCAATGCACCCAAAACGTGCATAAGTACTTAAATAGGAATCATAAGCTTGACTTGGACGAGGGCCACGAGGAGTCTTAGCGCGCGAAAGAAAAAAAAAGGTTATAGTTTAGGTTTTTGAAAAACGACCTAGTTCTCTATAACCTTAAGCTCTTGATACCAATCTTTAACACCCCCAAATTCATTACGTGGCGGAACGAACAGTTTCGGTGTTAAGTCATAGTACAACAACATAAGAATATAAAGAACGACTCAAAAGAGACTTTAAAACATTAACAATGTCCCATACCAAGAAAGATCAGCGTTTGAAAATTTAGTCGCACAATATCGTCATACCAAACCAACATCATAACATAAGGTTTTAAAAACCATAACACACAAAGTTTATTTTAAGATGAATTGAACCAAAACATGATTAATCAAACATTTCGCTCTAGACTCCATTTCTCCACTCCAAGGCCATCAACCCTGATTACCATGAGATAAAACAGCTAAAAAGTCAACAAAAGTAGTGAATCCATATAGTTAAATATGAAATAAAGGTGAACACAAGTATTTTTAATCATCGAAACTTGTGGGTATCAAACAAGTATTAACACTAATGCATTAACTCATGCCACTAAAACGTAACCAACATATTATAAATATTGAAAACCACATGCCCCACAACTAGTAATATTGCAATAACCTAGAAGAAATCTCAATACAAAAATGTCCATTCCCGGTAATTCGCGCCATGATTCACAACCCCAGACAGGGCATTCACAGCCCAATAGATCTACATAATGTACAAGCGCTCACCCCATCAAAGGTAAATAAAACATGCATGAAATTATGGGGCCTTTCTTCAATAGGAACTTATGCAATTAGTTCACAAATCGGTCTAGCAACCGAAAATCACTTGTGTTAATTTATAAACTAGATGAATCTCTCTCGGCGTGCTTATAAAACTTGTATAAGTAGAAAGGCTAGGCCCCCCCCCCCCCCTTTTTTAAAGAAAAACCTCAACCGAGAGAACAATTAGATCATAATTATGACGAGTCCTCGCCGCCTGCGGGAAACTACCACTAACACCTCCTAAAAGACTGTGACCGACTTATTACGAAGAAAGAACAATACTAAAAAATTAAATAAGTTAACAAGAGATGTGGTTTTCCCGAAAAAGGCATTGGCATTCCACTAGAACTTCCCACCAAAAATCTTTATAATCCCAAAATGACATAGGATCTGGTCTAAAGTAAAATAAACACCTACAAAGTTTCAGGCTTTCAATTATTTAATTTTATCAAGGAGTACAATAGGTTTTTTAAAATTTTAGACTAGACCGTAAAAACTCCATTTCGATTTTAATTTAACTTCGACTTCAAGGACTCCATATCTCCTAGCTCAACAACTGTTCTAAAAATGTGAGCTTTACTCCTGAAAGCTATATGTGGTCAAGTTTCCAAAAATGTAAGACCTCATAATCTACAAAGTTTCAGAACTATGTGAAAAGACTGTTTTACCCCAGGTTACCCAAAACAGAAAGTTTCCAAAAATTTTTATAACCCTTTACTAAAACGCCATAAATCCCAACCCATGATAAGAAATAAGGTGAGCCCAAAAACTATAGCTTTCCTTAAGAATGTCTACACTGAACCAATCTTTAAAACCAAACCTATTTATTGCAATAACATGGATTTAAACACGTTTACTAATCATAGTTCCAGATTTGACCTAATTTCTTATTTGACCATAACTCCCTCATCCCAAGGAGTTGTTGGAATACCAACTATCCAATGATGCCCAAGACAATGTAAATTTCCAGACCTTAAATGTAATCATATGCTCCAACCAAAATAATTTTCTTCATTACACATTTTTGCTGCTATTTCAAAACATCCCAAATAAATTCTCAAAACCTATCCAAACATCAATCTAACTCTAACCAATCACATGCAATGCCATACCAAGATCTTAAACACAACCAACATCATATAACATCATTTCCAGAATCAAACATCCATTTTTATGGATCAAAATCAAAAGAAAAATTAAAGATTAAGAGTAACCATACTAACAATGATTTAGACAAGAAACCTCAAGACCACAACAACACTTTCTTCTTGTAAGGGGACCGGAGTTAGAGACCTACTCCAACCACCCACAACTTGAAACTCATAAGGGTTCAATACACCCTAAATAACAAAACTCAAGAACCAACCTAGTCTTATTAAAACCTTCCAAAAAAACTCAATAACACATCAAAACTCAAGAAAAACTAACGAAACTATGCAAGCAACTTAAGGAGAATGTTAAGATGATAAAAAAGGAGAAGAAATTTTATTGTAAGATTAATGGTGTAGGTGGTGTGTGTAATTTCGGTCAGCCCTTAAGGAGAAGAAGGAGAGGAGATTTTAGAGGTGATGGTTACTATATCATGTATTCGGAGTTGAGAGAGATTGAGTGTTTTATAGAAAATTGTAAATGGGTTGAGTGTGTGTGTTAAGGGTGTGGCCGGCCTAGGCCTATTAATAGGTTAATTATATTTTTTTTGATTTTTATTTGTTGTGATTTAATTAAAAGTATAGTGTAAGTATAAAAATTTAGAAAGTAAGTTTTAAGGTAAAACGCGAGTTTTAAGCAAGAATTTACGTACACGCGAAGCACAACGGAAAATGACAATGATGTAAATTATAATCATCGGGGAATATTATGAGAATATTAAAACACTTAAGGCACGAAGACGGAATAGATTTCCGAATACGGCTCACTTAAAGCTAAGAACGGGAAATTCTTACCAAATCGGGTAAACGCAAAATTAATGACTTTGCTTAAAAATAAAAATAGAAGTAAAGTTCGGAATAAATAGTGACCTTAAATACGGAATGTTACACAAAACCTAAGTCTGTTGGTGAACCACTTATTGAAGACTGGATATCTAACAGTGAGGATGAGGATGAGACTGAGTTTAAGTCTAAATAGAGAAAACCTAGTTTTGCCAAAACAGAATTTGTTAAATCTAATGAGCATGAAAAAACACCTAGGGAGTCTATTAAGAAGATAGAGAATAAAAAGCAAGCTAAATACCGTAGGAAAAACAGTCAAAGTCCGCTGAGAGGAACCAGAATAAAGTTGAAATAACTTAGAAGACACAGAATTAGGAAGTAATTTTGAGTTTAAAAAAAAAGCTTTGTAAGAATGTGCAGTTTGAATCACATGGCAAAGATTGTGATTTGTATAAAAAGAAAATTGTAGAGAAAACTGTATGGAACAATGCTAGAAGGGCAAATCATCAAAATTCTCAAAGAATGACTCACCCTCATCCAAAAGAAAATTTTGTTCCAAAAGCATTCTAATGAAATCTGGCATATTAATCACTTAAACTTGCAGTCAAAGAAAACCTTTTCAAAGCAGCATATCAGTTAAAACATGCCAGACCAATTAATACCTATCTCTATACAAGACCAACAGTAAAAAGTGCACAGGAAAGTGTCATCAATGATTTAAATAAATCACAAAATACACATGTTAAAATTCCAATAAACAAGTCTATAACAAATAAAAACAGTAATTTAAAAGAAAAAGTTAATATTGTTAAGGGAGATGTTACTACTGTTGGGCCAAAAGCAATAGTAAGTAATAATATAGGAAATGAGGCTAATGTTGTTAAGGCCTCAGCATGTTGGGTTTGGAGACCAAAGCAAAAGGTTTTAGACCATGTCTTCAAACACAATGGTGCAAATCAATGAATTTAATATGAAGTTGACTATGTTGATGCACAAGGCAGATCCAAGTCTGTAATGGCTTGGGTCCCCAAGAGAGCCTGATTCTCTTACTTTTATACAGGTCAATCCACAGCTAGAATTGCATGAAAAAGGAGTAATTGACAGTGGATGCTCAAGGGCACCTGACTGAAACAAAGTCCTAACTTCTCAGATAGAAGAAATTTATGGTAGGATTTTTGTCATTTAGAGAGATCCCAAAGGAGGTAGAATCAAAGTAAAGGAAAAATCATACAGTAAATTGTGATTTGAGAAGGTGTTACCGTGGTTAATGAGCTATAAGTTTAACCTTTTTTAGTGTCACACAAATTGTACAAATGTGTGACAAGAAAAACAGTGTTCTTTTTACAGACACTGAATGTGTTGTTTTGTCTCCTGACTTTAAGCTACTTGATGAAAATCATGTCTTGCTTAGAGTTCCTAGAAAAGATAACATGTACAGTGTTGATTTAAAGAATATTGTTCCTTCAGGAGGTCTAACTTGTCTCTTTGCAAAGGCCACATTAGATGAATCTAATCTATGGCATAGGAGGCTTGGACATATAAATTTCAAAACTATGAACAAACTAGTGAGGGGAAACCTTGTAAGAGGTTTACCTTCAAAGATTTTTGAAAATAATCACACATGTGTTGCTTGTCAGAAAGGAAAGCAACATAAAGCCTCTTGTAAGACCAAGACTGTAAGCTCAATCAGCCAACCATTACAAATGTTGCATATGGATTTGTTTGGGCCAACATTTGTAAAGAGTCTAATGAAAAAGATGTACTGCCTAGTTGTCACAGATGACTATAGTAGGTTTAGTTGGGTTTTCTTTTTAGCCACTAAGGATGAAACTAGTGAAATCCTTAAAACATTCATAACTGGCATAGAAAATCTAATAGACCTTAAGGTGAAAGTAATTAGATGTGACAATGGGACTAAATTCAAGAATAAGGTCATGAATCAGTTCTGTGAAATGAAGGGTATTAAGAGGGAATTTAGTGTTGCTAGGACTCCACAACAAAATGGAGTAGCAGAAAGGAAAAATAGGACACTAATAGAGGCTGCTAGGACTATGCTAGCTGATTCAAAATTGCCAACAACTTTTTAGGCTGAAGCAGTTAATACTGCTTGTTATGTTCAAAATAGGGTGTTAGTTATCAAGCCTCACAACAAGACCCCTTATGAACTTTTTCTAGGTAGAAAACCTGCCTTAAGCTTCATGAGACCATTTGGGTGTCCTGTTACTATTCTTAATACATTAGATCACCTAGGTAAGTTTGATGGAAACGCTGATGAAGGGTTCTTTGTAAGATACTCTACCAATAGCAAAGCATTTAGGGTATTTAACAGTAGAACTAGGATAGTAGAAGAGAACCTGCATGTCAAGTTTAGTGAAGAAACACCTAATATTGCATGAAATAGACCTAATTAGCTTTTTGATATAGATGCTCTAACAATATCTATGAATTATAAACCAGTTGTTACAGGGAATCAAACTAATGGTAATACAAGTACCAAAGAAAACATTGATGCAGGTCAAGCTAGGCAGAAGATAGTACCTGATCAAGAGTATATACTGCTACCATTGTTGACATTTAATCCATCACTCTCTAAAAGTTTAAAGGATTCTCCTGATGCTGGATTCAAACCATCAGGGGAGGAGGAAAAGATAGATTCTAAACATCCAGAGAATGAAGATACTAAGGTGCCAAATACAAAGGAGCCAAGAGTTATCAAGAGCAGGATGCAAATGTCAACAGCACTAACAACATTAATAATGTTAGTCCAACTGTTAGTGCTGCTAACATAGAAAATAATGTTGTTGATGAGAATATTGTCTATGGATGTATTGATGATCCAAATATGCCTAATTTGGAAGAGATTTGGCTACAACTGTGTCTGCCAGTCCTATTCTAACTACAAGAGTTCACAAGGATCATCCACTTGAACAAATCATTGGAGATATACATTCAGCACCTCAAACCAAAAGGATGACAAAGAATGTGGCTGAACATGGTATGTTTAGTTCAGTGTAACAGAGAATCAACAATAAAGATTTTCAAGATTGTCTGTTTGCTTGTTTTCTTTCACAAGTAGAACCCAAAAAGGTGATCCAAGCTTTAACAGATCCAAGCTGGATAGAAGCAATGTAGGATGAGCTTCTACAGTTTAAATTACAGAAGGTTTGGACTTTGGTTGATTTACCACATGGCAAGAGGGCCATTGGTACTAAATGGGTGTACAGAAACAAGAAAGATGATAGAGGTATTGTGGTTAGAAACAAGGGAAGATTGGTGGCACAAGGTTACACCCAAGAAGAAGGAATTGATTATGATGAGGTTTTTGCTCCTGTTGCTAGGTTAGAAGCAATCAGGTTATTTTTGGCCTATGCATCATTTATGGGGTTTATTGTGTACCAGATGGATGTGAAGAGTGCCTTTTTATATGGTACTATTGAAGAGGAGGTGTATGTGTGCCAACCTCCTGGTTTTGAAGATCCACAGTTCCCTAAAAAAGTTTATAAGGTAGAAAAAGCTTTATATGGTCTACATCAAGCTCCTAGAGCCTGGTATGAAACCTTGTCTACCTACTTATTGGAAAATGGATTTAGAAGAGGCACTATAGATAAGACTTTGTTCATCAAAAAGGACAAAGGTGATATTCTATTAGTATAGGTGTATGTTGATGACATCATCTTTGGGTCTACAAAGAAGTCTTTATGTGTTGAGTTTGAGCATATAATGCATAAGAGATTTCAGATGAGTTCTATGAGGGAACTCACTTTCTTCTTAGGATTACAAGTGAAGAAGAAAGATGATGGAATCTTCATTAGCCAAGAAAAGTATGTGGCTAATATATTGAAGAAGTTTGATTTTTCCACTGTGAAGACAGCAAGCACTCCAATTGAGACTAACAAGGCATTGCTCAAGGATGAAGAAGCTGAGGATGTGGATGTTCACTTATACATATCAATGATTGGATCATTGATGTACTTAATAGCTTCTAGGCCTGACATAATGTTTGCTGTTTGTGCTTGCGCAAGGTTCCAAGTTACTCCTAAAGTCTCACATCTTCATGATGTGAAGAGGATCTTTAGATACATGAAAGGTCAACCCAAATTGGGCCTTTGGTATCCTAGGGATTCACCATTTGACTTGGAAGCTTTCACTGATAGTGATTATGCTGGAGCTAGCCTTGACAGGAAATACACAACAGGAAGTTGTCAATTTCTTGGCAAAAGGTTGATTTCATGGCAATGTAAGAAGCAGACTATAGTTGCAAATTCTACTACTGAAGCAGAGTATGTTGCTGCTGCTAATTGCTGTAGGCAGGTGTTATGGATCCAAAATAAAATGCTTGATTATGGGTTCAACTTCATGAACACCAAGATTCACATTGATAATGAAAGCACCATTGGTATTGTGAAGAATCTAATGTTTTATTCTAAAACCAAGCACATTGAAATAAGGTATCATTTCATCAGAGATTCTTATGAGAAGAAGTTGGTTCAAGTGATCAAGATTCACACAGACCACAATGTTGCAGATCTTCTCACAAAGGCTTTTGATGTTAGCAGGTTTAACTTTCTGATTGCTAGCATTGGATTACTTAATCTCTGAAGTATTGTTTGATGGGAGGTTAATTAAGATTAGATGAAAGTGAATGTATCATGAATCAGAAGTGGGTGAAGGGTCAGGACAACCCACTGATCCCAACACACATTCACAACTGTATCACTATCTAATCTTGAACTAATCACTGTTCTATCACAATTTTAACCCAAAAAGACTCAAAAACCTAGGATAGCCAAAAGGACCACTAAGATATCTCAGTCTAGTGGACCTATTCTGTAACACCCCCAAACTATGATACGCAGCGGAATACAAAATTGGGGTGCTACTTCACAATACATGCACACGAGTCCCAGTAAACGTTCAAAGATACGTTTATAAAACAAAATTTCATTTATTAGAAAGATCAGAGTTATTAATGAATCTTTTCCTCAGGGAACTGATTCAGGTAGTGGTCCTAGGTGCTAAGATTCCATATTGGGGGTGCAGAAGCTTAAACTAGGTTTGAAGGATGCATCTAAACAGTCCTAACAACTAACTGATCGCGCGCGGGCGACGACAAACAAGAGTTAACATACTTGAAAGTGGAGGAGGACAACATACAACTAATTAGAATTGATGAACGACAGTTGTAACAAAACCTGTCTGAATTGGTGAGAAAAAGAAAAGAGATATATAGTGAGCTGAAAAACAAAAAGAGAGAATTATGTGATAAAAACAAAAAGAGTAAATTGGTGAGAAAAAGAAAAGAGAGATATAGTGAGCTAAAACTCTATCTAAGATGAGATGGAGAATCCTAAATTTAAGATGGCATGCCTTATTGGAACAGAATTGGAGTTGATACTGCTAGGTATAAACTTAACACTGCCAGTATTAAGTTAGTACTGCCAGGAATATCTTAATACTGCTGGGTAAAGTTAATACGGCTGGACTTAAAGTTAGTACTGTTAGGCTAAAATTAGTACTAGGTGTGTACAGTTTAGTACTATATTTGAGCATAACCAAGGGCGTAGAGGGTTCTAATTAAATAAAGCCGTTGCTAATTTTCCTCCCGCCACCAAAACTTCGTCTATAGGTTTTACTAATTGACATACATTCATGATCTTTCTATAAAAATCATAAGCTTTTCGTTTCTTCAAGAAAAGAGCAAATTTTCATTAAGTCATCATTAAAAATCCTAAGTTCTCTCTATATAACCCGTCAATAAACTTTTTCCAAGCTCACATACTCTCAAATACAAACATATCCCAGAACCCTAATCTAACTTCTCTCTATCAAATGGCGAATTTAGATTTCTATGACAAGCACAACATGGTTAGCGGAGTAGCGAGGGAGACAACTCGTTATGAAGGAAGAAAGGATTTGGGGCAGTCATAGAATTAATTTTTGCGTACACGAAAACAGGAGTCACACAATTGAGTGTGTATGTCCCTTACTGAAATAATACATCTATATATGTCTCTCTCATGAAACTGTTTTGGCACACTGCTTCTGCAAGCACACTGAGATAGGACGGACATGGAAAATCACTACCGACAATAGAAGGAAGTAAATGTTGTTTCTAAGGCACTATTAGAAAGACATCTCAAGATATAAGATTCTGATGGAAATAGTACTCTTGCCTAACTCATTAAATTTTTAATCAACTTGCTCAAATGGGGTATTGTGTCCAATTCTGATAACTTACCTTTTTCAAAAATTGTACACTTTTCCCCTCATAGAAAATTAGTGTGAAGGTCATACCTCCTTCCGCGTGCTTAGTTCTAGAGAAAAATTCTTTAGGAAAATATAGTGGGGAAGGCGGCGCGGGGCGGGGTCCGCAATATAGAATCCTGCTATCATTTGCTAATCCACTATAGACATAACATTTAATTTTTCCAAATGATTTTGATGCCATGGTGAAAAACTTGTGATAGAAAATGCGTCGCCGAGAATAGGAATTGAGTGATAATCAAGATTTATACGCGCAAGGCGATCACTACACTCAGCACACACAGAGTTCACAAGAAGAGAGAGGCAATCTACCTCATAAAAGACTTCATATTGCTCCTACCCTTACACAAAAACTGTTTAGCAATATGAAAAAAGCTTCCAAGGGATATACTGGGGTAGACATTCCATTGTTTCAAACAATGCTTGTTCAAGGTCAGATTTTACATGGTGAAGGATCAACAATCCCAGTTGAGTCTCATCACATACCCATCAGTGCTCCATCCACCTTACAACCACCAACTTCACCACCCTATATGCAAACAACCCATGTTGCTGAAGAAGCTACTACCATGCCCTATGATTCACCTCTCCTAAGAGTTTTCATTCTCACTTGGAAGTTGATTAGGGCATTATGACACTTAATGATTGACAATACTTTTGTACCAACATTATCCAAGAAAGTGGCGACTTTGGAATATAACTTAAAGCAACCAATCTAACATATGTAAGCTACTTAACACTAAGCTCATCATAAAAAGTGAAGAAGTTGGAGCATAAAGTAAAGTCAACCAAAGCTAGAAGAAGGGTCAGACTTATTGTTTCAAGAGATGAAGATGAGTTGGAGGATCCTTCCAAACAGGGGAGGAAGATTTCTTAGATTGATGAAGATGAGGGAATTACTCTAGTACAGATGAGTGCACAGACCAATGGAGTCATGATCATGATTTTAAGAATCTGATTTTAATTTATTGCTCCTAAAGAAGAATTATAACTGCTGAGCACGAATATTAGAACTGGCTAATGTACCAGTTAGTACTTCGCTATTATTACAAAAGATAGTACTCGCCAGCTCCTGAATTAAAACTGCTGCTGAAAGTTTTAGTGTATATCATAATAAGTGCAGCAAAAAGAAAAAGATAAATGCAAAGAATTATAAAACTGGCGCGTGCAGTCGCGCGCGAGCGAGAGCGAGCCGTGAAGTCAAAGTTGCAACTAGAAGCAAGAAAGACTTATGTTTGGAAGAGCTCAAGATTGCAAAAACAACTTGATGAAGAAGAAAAGCAAAGGAAAGCTAAAGTCATGAAGAATCTGCACATTCCAATAACTGGAAGAAAGAGATAACATAAAAGCTCAAATTGAAGCCGAAGAAGATGGGTTAGCATCACAGGTTACAAGCACAAGAAAGAGAAAGATACTCTGAAGCTGACAAGGCAAAGATTACCCCTGTAAGCGAAACATGAAAGAAAGAGAAATTTTTCCCAACAAAGAGCTGAACAAAGAAGGAACAAGCCCATGACTCAAGCTCGACAAAGGACTTACATGTGTAATTATATCAAGAATATAGGAAGTCACACTCTACAACAATTGAAGAAACTATTCCTTTGATGAAAGACAAGGACTTATTGAGACCGACACCACAAACGAAGAGGGTAAATACTTTTACTCCAATGAAGAGTGATGATACAGTTCCTAAAGTTGTAGCTGGAAGCTCAAAGATAGATGTTAAACAATGTTGATCCCAATGAACAGATCTTCTTAGCTTTTTAAAGCTTAGTTAACCTGGATAAATCTAAACTAACTATAAAGAGAAACTATGATTGTGAATACTAACAAGTTATGCAGAACTAACTTGTAATACTAAGAAGAACATGAAAACTAAAACTTTGAATATATTGATTGCTAAATATACTGCCTAGGTTACAGAATAAAAAACTATGAGATATGAATTAAATTAATATATACTCTAACAATCCATAGGGTTCCTTATACACTAGGAAACCCTCAAATCGGTCTTACAAAACGCTATAATGATAAGCATAACTATTCCTAATAACTCATGCATATCATAACAGCAATACTAACTATATAAGACTAACAACACTAACTATTAACTAACAATACTAACTATACTAACAGTACTAACAATGTACTGGCGGTACTAACTAATATAACTAATAATACTAATGACTTAGACTGTTTTCATAAATCTTTAGTAGCAGCATCAACTCTGAACCAACAGTAGTAAATTAGCACCAGCAGTAGTAACTCAGAATTCCCAACAATCCTCCCCTAAACTTGATATTTACTTGTGAATCATTAAGTTTCTTCACTATAAGCTCCATAAACACCAGGAGGATGTATCCAAAAACTTTACTACTCTTACAAGCATTGAAATTATGAACTTGATAAGACTCAACATGCCATAGGTACTTTTTTCCTTCAGCTTCTAACTGCAAAGTTTAAACATCTTTCTCCGTAATTCCTTGACCAGAGGGTACTTCTTTTTCACTAGCATATTAATTTCCATGGGTTTACCATCTATAAACAGAGTGTGAACTCTATAATTTTCATACAATTTCCATCTCAGCAATTTCCAATCCAGTTGATTCATCCATAGTTCACCTTTTTCATCTGGGTCAAATATCATCCTTAAATCTCCCTAAAGCAATAAATTATGTCCTTCAAGAGGATGATCTTGAAACATTTCCTGAACTAACCTGTATAGATCATTCAAGTCTTGTCTATTAATTCTTCTTAAGAAGGCTTGTGTGTCTTCTTGATAGCTTGAACTTCCATCAGCTCTGGTTAATTTGTAAACATACATGTCTTTTTCTTCCATCTTTCCCAGCAACTGATACTCCCAATTCACAATAGGGAAATTTATGATAAGTGGGCTCATAGTTCACTTTACTGTCCATCATTAATAAATATTCCTTTAAACTTAAACCTAAGTTCTACATCCTTCTCTTCCACAATACTCTGCTACATTCTTCTGTTGTAACAGTCCTTTGCAGATTTTATATCAACTTTTGGTTCTGGGTGACTATGTGTTGCATATTACTGTACACTCTTTTCAATATTTACCTAGCTTCCTGACTTCATTCTCTGAATCCATTGGGTAAAATCGTGGAATCCTCTTTCTGCTGTCTTTCATCAACCCCTGATTTCTTCAAAAAGACTTTCCTTTCGGCAAGATTTGTTTGTAACCACCCATGTACATTAAGTATAAGTCATCATAAGATTCCTCAACTGTGTTTTAGTAGGTGGTTTGTTTTTGATTGCCTCTACTCTTTCAGCTGCTAACTATTTCTTTCTCCTTTCAAAGGATTCTGCCAATAACCTGGCCCTTTCTTCAACTGTATACTTCTCTTGTTCTTCTTATGTCATTCTAGCAGCCAGTTCATAATCAACATCTATCCTTGCCTGCACCTCATCAAACATATCAACTATAGCAACCTTAGAAGCCTCTTCTTATCTTTCTCTTTCTACTCTGATTTCTTCATCCAATTCGGCTTAAAGTCTTAAGGCTATTTCTGCATCTCTTTCTATCTTTGCTGATCACCTTGAACCTATTTTTTTCTTGTCTTCATCCACGCAGTGATTGAGAGTGGGGGGTCTCCTATCGAATACCTCATGCCTTTGTCTTATGACAATTGTTGGAAGAGTTGAAGTGTAATTATTGGATTGATAGGATTCTAGAAAAGTCTTCTACATCTTTTAAAGTAACTCATTTCTCCTTAGCATTCTCTTCCTTTATCTTTATCAAAGTCTAGATGCGCGCGAGCTGCGCGAGCGTGAGAACATCCTCATCATCAAAGTAGGGCGAGGTGTAGGAGTAAGGGGGAGTGAAGGGAGGAGTCCTTGGTGCATCAGTACTAACGGGAGCCCGACACCAGCAGTATAAACTGCTTCCTGTGTCATCAACACCAATTCTTTCCTTGGTTCTCTTCATCCTTTCCACTTGAACAAAAAGCCATTCCTTTATCTACCAGATCATCAAGATCATCAAAATCACTATCTTTAAACATTGGCTTTGTCTTGCCACTTGTCCTCCCCTGTTTGGATGCGGCCTCCTCATCTAAATCATCATTAGAAGACTCAACCTGCCTGTATATCCTCTTTTTTTTTGGGTGGAATGCTGACTTTCTCCGTCTTTACTAAATTCTGACACTTTTCTTTAGTTTGAGGATCTCCACAACTTGAGCATCCTTCTCTTTCTCCAAGTCAAAGCACATGTTTGACAATTGTTGTTACACAAAACCAATCAAAATCCCCCTTCCATTTTCAAATCTAACCCTCATCACTTCCAGGTGTTTAACCTCGTAGGAGAGGTAAACCTTAGGGTGTAGGTGGTATACTATCAACAATTTAAAAGTATGTTCCATCCTTACCTCACCCACTTTCAGATGTTGACCTTCTGGGAGAGGTGTCCATTGTGGACTGTTAGGCACGCTCGACGGGAGGCTCCTGCGTGAGTCGTAAGCAAGGAGCACCCCATGGTTTCTTGGCGCCTAGGATGCACCTGTATCTATTCCCTTATAGCGAGGGAGTGGGATCCGGCGCGGAAGAGAGGCATTGATCTCGTGCAGTGGTCTGGTCCTAATTGATGTTATTCAACCAGTCCTGTGGCACAACCTAAGCTAGCATCACGTATCGTTGATAGCCCTTTCTACACTGTCACCCCCTCCTATGGACAGCCTTAATTGCTCCAAGGTTCTAGATGCAACACAGTCAGAGGTTACTCAGTGACCTTTGCTCTTCTATGTTTTGTGTCTTTCTGTGTTTCTATTGATGATATAGATAAGAGGGAGTATTGCTCTCGATTTAGCTTCAGTCTGAGGTTCATAGGAGTGGTGAGCGCGCAATTAGCAGTGAGCGAGGTTTCAGTTTTGAGGTTCTAAAAACATTTGGTTTTGTGAGTAGAGGGTGTTTAGGTTTGTGGGATCAGCGGGGTGTTAACAGAACTTTCACCCATCAGGTGCGGTGAGTTGTGCGTACGAACATAGATTTCAAAAACTAGAGAAACTTTTCTGAAAAACTTTTACTTTTCCTTGCCATATTTGAGAAAAAACCTTTTTTAGTATGGCTTGGTGTTTCATAGAATGAATCATTAAAATTGTGAGAGAGCTGGTAAACTATTTAAGCTGTATTGCAAAAAGAGGGTGGAAAAACCATTGGATACATTTAAGGCAGACGCGTATCTTTAGAGAGCGAGCGCTGTATCCTTAGCGCGCGAGCGCGCGCGTCGAAGCGCGATCACACACATTTAAGAAAAAAATAAATTTTTGACTAATGCCTTGCCAAACATAATAACAGTTGAAGCCCAAATTGGTTGAAAACTCATTCAGCCAGTTATTTGAACTATACACTGAAGGATGGTATTATTAGGAATTTCCACTGGAAGAGAATGATCTCTCTTTTTGAAAATAAGTTATGTGAAAGTTGTTCATAAACCCCATCAATGCACAGGTTTTCAAAAATTTTCCTCATTTGTAAGGCAGTAATACACCTCATCATTAAAGAGAAGATCAATATCATCTCACTAAGATGATATTCTGTTATCACTACTGTCTTGCCATCAACTATGGCATGTATTTGCTTTACTGAATTGACTGTTTTGGAAGTGGCAGTATTCCAAAACTGTTCAATATAAGAAGCATAGATAGTGGGACTTACAGTGAGAGCATAGTTGACCGAACATGTAGAGAGGAAGTCCGCTATTTGCTGAAATTATGCATTCTTATCACTCTTTTCCAAATACGCGACCATGTTGTGTTGGTTTACAAAAGCAAGATTAGCCATGAATAATTGAATTTTGTCAGTGTAAAAATCGATTAGGGTTTGATGAAGTATGAGCAATTGGTATTTGTGAAAGATATTGTTTGATTCATAGGCTTATATAAGCACTAAAGAAAACTTAAGAGGAAAGTATCCGTTAATTTGTCAAAAATTACCCCTGAATAAATTTATTAACGAAACAATTAATCAGCAATAAGTTAGGCTAATCAGAACTAAAGTTAGTGTACTGCAGTACTAACTTTCGCACTTATAGTTTTTAGCAAACTACCAGCCATTAACGAATTTGAGAATTCTTTACCAGTTGCTGTTTGCCATGGAATAGCCAATTCTTTCTTGTCTGTTAGAAATGGTGAATTGATGACCATTTATTATGTGGTGAAAACCAAAATGAGAAACATCAGTAGTATTAACAAAGTCATCAGCATTCACACCAAATCAGCATATCCATTATTAATCAAATAACCTTTAACTTCTAATCCTGCAAAATGTTAGTTCCAAACACAAAGAAACACAATCCAAACCATCTTGCATATTGCTCATAATAACTGACAGTATTAACTTTTAAGCTTAGCAGTACTAAGTATCAGTTACTAGAAATAACCTATTTTCATCACTTGGCAGCTCTTGCACTCCATTCTAAGCATCCATGATGTATAATCCGCTGCACTTATACACATAATTCCATATAGCCTTCCCTCAAACAAAGCTTCTATGTGTATTATCAGCTATGCCAATATACATATACTGAGCAACACTAAAATTAGACTAACAATATTAACTTTTTCTCTAATAACTATACAACAACATGCCTCTATTCTTCACAAGCACAGTAGAAATTACTAGATAGACATGTAAGAATTCATGAGAATCCATATTTATGCATAACCCATGAATAAAAGTTAAAAACTATTATCAAAACAAATAAACCTCCCCTCAAACAATACTTCAGAGATTAAGTAATCCAATGCTAGCAATCAGAAAGTTAAACCTGCTAACATCAAAAGCCTTTGTGAGAAGATCTGCGACATTGTGGTCTGTGTGAATCTTGATCACTTGAATCAACTTCTTCTCATAAGAATCTCTGATGAAATGGTGCCTTATTTCAATGTGCTTTGTTTTAGAATGAAACACTGGATTCTTCATAATACAAATGGTGCTTTCATTATCAATGTGAATCTTGGTGTTCATGAAGTTTAACCCATAATCAAGCATTTGATTTTGGATCCATAACACCTGCCCACGACAATTAGCAGCAGCAACATACTCTGCTTCAGTAGTAGAATTGGCAACTATAGTCTGCTTCTTACATTGCAATGAAATCAACCTTTTGCTAAGAAATTGACAACCTCCTGTTGTGGATTTCCTGTCAAGGCTAGCTCTAGCATAATCACTATCAGAAAAAGTTTCCAAGTAAAATTGTGAATCCCTAGGATACCAAAGGCCCAATTTAGGTTGACCTTTCAAGTATCTAAAGATCATTTTCACAATATGAAGATGTGAGACTTTAGGAGTAACTTGGAACCTTGTACACGCACAAACAGTAAACATTATGTCAGGCCTAGAAGCTGTTAAGTACATCAATGATCTAATCATTGATCTGTATAAGTGAACATCCACATCCTCAGCTTCTTCATCATTGAGCAATGCCTTGTTAGTCTCAATTGGAGTGCTTGTTGTCTTCACAATGGCAAAATCAAACTTCTTCAATATATCAGCCACATACTTGTCTTGGCTGATGAAGATTCCATCATCTTTTTGCTTCACTTGTAATCCTAAGAAAAAAGTGAGCCCCCCATAGAACTCATCTGGAATCTCTTGTGCATCATCTACTCAAACTCAACACATAAAGACTTCTTTGTAGACCCAAAGATGATGTCATCAACATACACATGTACTAATAGGATATCACCTTTTTTCCTTCTTGATGAACAAAGTCTTATCTATAGTGCCTCTTTTAAATCCATTTTCCAATAAGTAGGCAGACAAGGTCTCATACCAAGCTCTACGAGCTTGATGTAGACCATATAAATCTTTTTCTACCTTATAAACTTTATCAGGGAACAATGGATCTTCAAAACCAGGAGGTTGGCACACATAAACCTCCTCTTTAATAGTACCATATAAAAAGGCACTCTTCACATCCATCTGGTACATAATAAACCTCATAAATGATGCATAGGCCAAAAATAACCTGATTGCTTTTATCCTAGCAACAGGAGCAAAAACCTCATCATAATCAATTCCTTCTTCTTGGGTGTAACCTTGTGCCACCAGTCTTGCCTTGTTTCTAACCACAATACCTCTATCATCTATCTTGTTTCTGTACACCCATTTAGTACCAATGGCCCTCTTGCCTTGTGGTAAATCAACCAAAGTCCAAACCTTCTGTGATTTAAACTATAGGAGCTCATCCTGCATTGCTTCTATCCATCTTGGATCTGTCAAATCTTGGATCACCTTTTTAGGTTCTACTTGTGATAGAAAACAAGCAAACAGACAATTTTGAAAATCTTTATGGTTGATTCTTGGTTGCACAGAACCTAAACATACCATGTTCAGTCACATTCTTTGTCATCCTTCTGGTTTGAGGTGTTGAATGTATATCTCTAGTGATTTGTTCAAGTGGATGATCCTTGTGAACTCTTGTAGTTGGAATAGGACTGACAGACACATTTGTAGCCAAATTGTTCATGTCAGCCTCTGCATCAACTTCTTCGTCATCATCAGAATAGACAATCTCTTCCAAATTAGGCATATTTAGATCATCAATACATCCATTGACTATATTCTCATCAACAACATTATTTTCTATGTCAGCAGCACTAATAGTATTAATGTTGTTAGTGTTGTTGACATTTGCATTCTGCTCTTGATTAACTCTTGGCTCCTCTGTATTTGGCACCTCACTATCTTCATTCTCTTGATGTTCAAAATCTATCTTTTCCTCCTCCCCTGATGGTTTGAATCCAACATCAAGAGAATCCTTTGAACTTTTAGAGAGTGATGGATCAGATGTCAACAATGGTAGCAATATATACTTTTGATCATGTACCATTTTCTTCCCATCTTGACCTGCATCAATGTTTTCTTTGGTACATGTATTACCATTAGTTTGATTCCCTGCAACAACTGGCTTATAATTCATAGATATTGTTAGAGCATCTATATCAAAAAAGCCAATTAGGTCCATTTCTTGTAATATTAGGTGTTTCTTCACTAAACTTAACGTGCATGTTCTCTTCTACTATTCTAGTTCTTTTGTTAAATACCCTGTATGCTTTGCTATTGGTAGAGTATCCTACAAAGAACCCCTCATCAGCCTTCCCATCAAATTTGCCTAGGTGATCTAATGTATTAAAAATAGTAACAGGACATCCAAATGGTCTCATGAAGCTTAAGGCATGTTTTCTACCTAGAAAAAGTTCATAAGGGGTCTTGTTGTGTGGCTTGATAACTAAAACCCTATTTTGAACATAACAAGCAGTATTAACTGCTTCAGCCCAAAAAGTTGTTGGCAATTTTGAATCAGCTAGTATAGTCCTAGCAGCCTCTGTGACAACCATGGCTTGAGCAGGTTAGTCAAACCGTAGTGCTGACCTAAATATCTGTTCTATAAGTATGTGTTATGTGTTATATGTGTTTATACGTGTTTATATGTGTTTGTGTGAGATATATGAGATTACATAATCAATCCATTGAGTGTGACCGTCTCATTGGGATTGGATTTGTGTTGGATTTTATAGAATTCATTTTGTTCACTTTTGGTGACAATGAAATGATTTTGGTGATTGAAGCGGTTTCGCGTTAATTGTGTAAGTAATTATACATATACGTATTTATGTGTTAGTAATATTAGGAGGAGATTAGGTTCTAGTAGTTAGAATAAGGAAAAAATGAAATTTCTATTTTTGGAATGTTAGGTTTAATAAAAATGAAAAGTTAATTATTTTTAAAGGTCTAGTTGTAACACCCCCATTTTTACATATAGCAGCGAAAGCTAATCTGGGGTATTACTTCAAGGTACAACAGTCATAATCATAGAAAACGAATCAAAAAGAGTCGTTTATGAAAATAAGTTATCATTCAATATTTCTTAAGAGTTTTTACAAACGAGAGGTTCCCAAAATATATACAATAAAGTTTGAATGATAATGGTTTTTCCATCGTCATGTCCATGCCACTCCGTGCCATTAGTTACCTGAGATAAAACATGCTAAAAAGTCAAAACAAAGAATGAGTGAAATCCATAGGTTTAAGTAATATAATTTGAATGCAAATGCGATATTTGGGTTACGTTGATATACACCCAGTATTGAAAACATGTTTATTATTACCATTAGCTCATGAATCTGAAGCCTTAGGGTTTGGTGATACGTTATAGCCACTGCGGGTACCTTTGCCAAAATACCCGCGTGATCTCTAATGATGTGCAATTGGTTATACCGTAACTGGGTACACCAACGGGGAGTCCAGCCCAAATAGATCTATTCACATCATTCGCGCTTACTACGGAGAGTAATTAACGGTTCATGATTATGGGGACTTAAAGGCAAAGCAGTTACTTAGGCAATAGTAAATTGAAATAGCATACAAAAATAATTGCATTCATGTTTATAGCATGTATCCCCCTCGCGGGTTTATAAAAAGATTGAAATGCGAGGCTATGAACTCACCTGAACAGTTATAGGGAAATTGATAGCAAATGTATATGAAATGAAAGTAACGGCTTCGTCACGGGCAACCTGGGGTAATATATGTCAAGTCTTAGTTTGATTGAATATGTAAGATTTTACATCGATGTCGGTTTTGATATTAAAATTATCATAACACCGTTCGGGCCATCATAATTCAGAAGTCATTCAGTAAACGTTTGTGGAGCTAGGGCACTTTAAATCGTAAACCCAACAACTCAGACAGAACGTAATACCAAGATGAAACTCCTTAATATGAAGCTCCCTAGTATTGTGGCATGATATGGATTCGGGACATGATTTTTAAAAGCACATCGATGATGAATGATATGATAGTTATAACATAAGCAGTTTTAAGCATTTTATTCCATATCTGGAGATGTTAAGCACGTCAAGCGTTAATTAAAGTTATGTTGTGTAATGTTTTGAATATGGTTTTATAATTTTTCAAAATATTACATTTTAGACCCTTGAGTTTGAAAAGTGGCATAATATACCCTTGGTGTTTGCACTTTTACGACTTTGGTCCCTCAAGTTTAAAAGATATACCAAGTAAACCTTGTACTTTAAAAAGTGACACAATAGACCCATGTAGTTATAACTTTGATAAAATGACAGATTTTACTTGTGGGGATACGGTACACTCCCAGCACTGGCTAGCACCCAACGAGGGAAACTGTAACAAGTCTTCTACTAATGCTTAGTAGAAAGCGTAGGACAGTAAAGTATAGGTTAAAAATGAGCTTGTATCAGCAAGCTGCGAATAAGTTGAATGAAGCTAATGGCATTAATGGGCTTGATGCACAAGAGAAAACTTATACAGAAGATGAGCTTTTGGCAGCTTTGGATCTACACTAACCCCAAAAAACTTCCCTTAACACCATCGTTTGTATTAAAAGACATCTTAGAGCCGATAGCAAAGTACTAGTTTTTCAACTCTTGTTGCACATACCTATAAACTAAGTTTTGACTTGAAATTGAAGCTAGTACTTGGAAATCCATATTGTATTTACTCTTTGTGACATCAAGAGTAGCTAGAAATATGCTTGAAAATTATATTTACACAAATAACAAAATTGATGTAACCAGATGGATTGTATGACGTTTAACACACAAAAAAGTTTAACTTTAGGATTCAAACTCGAAACCCCACCAAGAATGAAACTCTTATTTTAGAAAAAAAAAAAAAAAATAGATATCTCCTTAAGTTTGGATTTTATTACTATGATGTTTCAGTAGCTCTGAAAATAAGTTAGTTTTAATGTGCCTTAATAATATTAATATATAGGTGTCCCAGTTTAAAATACACAAACTGCAAACCCAAACCTTTGTATGATAAATAGGTTACGAGATTTTCTGCAATAAAATGAAATGCAGAAACTCTCATTATGCGGAAAGAAAGCAAGAAATGACCAAGTCCATACTCACACCACTGGTGCTGTTAGTTTCGCGCGAACAAAGGATATTTATGTGAGTAACAATCAATCTGGAAACTCTTATAACTCGTATTGTTATGCAATCTTTAATGTTCTGTATCTAATCTTCTACAGAAAGTGGATAATAAAAGAGAACCAAATGATTTTGAGTCTTTTCACCTCTGTTATAAAACCAAGGACGGCACATATCTCCAAGAAGCAACAAGAGATATGATGGTATAAGCATACTCGAATATATTTTTTACGTTTTATATGGCATGCTTTATTATAACTTTAAAGCGTATCAATGTTTGTTTTAAGGTTATAAGCAAATCGAGAAAAATCAACAAGAAAAAGACTAGTAGAGTTCCAGAAGGTATGCTGAAGATGTCGTAGGTGGCAAAAATGCTAGGGAGGCTTCTTAACAAACTTTTGGAAATAAAACGCGCATTGTATTAGGGCCTGGTGTGACAAAAAAAAAAGTTCCCAAATTTCATAATGTTTGTTGCATTCTAAAAAGATAGGGTTGTAGCTAGCAATGAAAAGCTTTTTTGTTAGTGTTAGGAGAAAGTGGGAAACGAGGGTAAATCGGAAATGTAGAGGCGAAACTGAATGTGAAATACAACTCATAAAAAAACAACTAGAGATTGTTCAACAAGGAATTGAGAGACATGTAAAAAGAAATTTGTGCTGTCTCATATATAAAATTTGTGAAATTATTTTGAATTTTTTATAAATGTGAATTTTATTTTATAATTAAAGTTTGTGTTATATTGAACAAAAACTTCTTCCTGCGTTTCCAGTGCTAATAATGTTCTTCTACTTCTACTGCTGCTGACATTACTAACTAGTGGGGGTTTATTGTTTATTGCTGTACTAATATTTTTTTAGTCCCTTATTTTGAAAGATAATATGTTTTTTGTCAGCCCTCTTCTACCAACACCCTTCATGGATGTGGATCATTACTCAACCGGTCATCGAACTCCAATCATTTGTACTGACAATACAGTATAATAGAATGTATGCTTAACCTTTAGTTTATGCTCAACTGAACTTGCCCAACCTGTTATTTAAATGGATTGTCGGGTTAAACATGCTAAATGGCTATTTAACGTGGATAACCCATTTAATCAGTCTTAAATATTAAATGGGTTATACGGGTTAAATAACAACAACATGCATCTCACAAGTTCATAAACTTGTTTATGCTTATAACACAAGTTGTGATGTAGCAAGGACACTAATTTTCTGTTGCCCATGGCCTACCTACATATATACTAACTATGCCCTGATCACAGTAACTAGTAACTAGTTGAGACAGGAAGAAGTGGAAACCTGACTTTAAAGTATAAGAAGATGGGTTAAACGGGTCAGTTTGAGAATACTTATGACATGTCTGACCCATTTTACGTGAGCTTTAAGTCACAAGTGATCAATATTATTATCGCTTGAGGTTACATTTGGGATATAATTGAGGTAATGAAGCCCCTCGTACTCCCACCTTGGTAGCGGTGTTGCTACCATCAACCAGAACATAACAAATAGTGGTATTACTATAGGCCTTTAGGCTGAGCGTATGTCTGATATTTGAATTCTCCTGGCAGGGATAAGTGTGAGATGTACATAGTTTAGTGTGTGCTAGTTTGCCATTCCAAAATAGAAAAGAACAGCATAAATATCTAAGTATGTAAAGCTCCATAAACTCGTACTATCGTAATGCTCACTGATCTTATTATTTTTGGTTTCTTTCTCATTACTTAACGATTGTTGATAACAATAGATCAAAGCCTACTAATTGGAATTTTCATTAGTTGAAACGAAGATCCAAAAGCTAGCTTCATTGGTAAACATACAGAAGACCAGAATTTGATGTATCTGTGTTAAATACAGGAAGATCCGAGTCAATGATAAAGATTCTAGATTCCAATAGTTTGATTATCTGATGTAACAATACAGTATAAATTCCAAAATAGAACAGAACTAGATATAGTATACTATGTTAACAGAAGAATCCCAAATTGATGTATTATTTTGGTTTTTTTCCTTAAGATTTTCTAGGAATATATGTTGATGAAATATGAGTTTATTATAATGCATAGGGGTATTTTGCTGCTACAAATTTGTTGCGTTTTTCTTTTTATACTAGGGTAGTAAGTGTAGAAAAGTATCAAAATTCATGGTTATATTTGAAAAAATAATCAAAATATAAAGTTGAGTAGTAGCATTGTTTGCTAATTTTAAAATTCCATTTTGTGAAACATTTCTCACATCTAAAAAGGCGTATGCGACTAATGTATCATGGCTATCACAAAGTATCTCCACGCTTTATATGTGGACAACATTTTGAAGACCTTTTCACTCAAATGTCCACAGGCTCTAAGTGTCAGACAATCAAATAATTCCTTGACCTGTGTCCACTGCTACTTTGTGTCAAAGAAATTTTTCTGACACCCAATTTTTGCCACGCAGAAAGCAGAGCGTGTACTTACGCATAAGCAAGCGTGTACTTTGAATTTAACCACGCCTATAACCGTGTAAAAATGCCTCAATGTGCGTGTATAATTGCACCATTTGTTGTAGTGTATGTATATATGAATGTTAAAACAAAGCAATTATAATAGACTTTGTTTTCCATTTAAGATGGAGACTTTTCATTTCCTATATTTTTGGTATATGGGAGAGTAAACGTTTTCTTTCTGCATATTGTTATTCGTCCACAATTTGAGAGGCATGGCCAGTATGCCATGGAATAGCTGCAACCTCGAGCACCCCTACGGGATTCTGCAAATGGTAGGAGAAGCTCTGGATCTCATGAGCACACTACATAAGCCATCATTCTTGGTTATTTGTTTGTTTAATTCCCTGAGAACAAACTAAAACTCTGTTTGAATCATCTATCATTCGTTATGCTTCTAAGAAATCCAAGAACTACACATACTCCAGAAACCTCAATGCATCATATGCAACCCGTTTATACAAAACATAATACAAATGTCATACACTAGGCTTTACATCAAATAACCAATTGGACCTATCTTACACCAAACAACCCTAACACATAAAATATATTTTCCTAAATTGGCCCATGTTTAACAAATAGCTCTTAAACTGCAATGCTCTTTACGGATATTTCATATACTTATTCTATTTCAGTCAGCCAAAAATCAAACATTCACTTATACCTATTTTGTAGTTTAAATTCAATGCTAATAGTAAGGTAAGTTCACATTCATCTCAATAATTAGTTTTCTTATACAACTCTGTATATACGCTTAACAGATGTAGGCATTATGAGTTACAATATTGAGATAAATGTAAACTAATTATTGAGATGAATGTGAATTTGGCGGGTACCTGATATATGCAGAGCTTTATGAGGGATAACTTGGTTCCATCATGATTTTGGCGGGTACCTCATAAAAAAGATGTGGGCATCGAATGTTGCAACAAGAGAATGAATATGAACATTTTATCATCAGGTGGGAGCAGTCCAAGATGGTCGGTTGCCATAACAATGCCCAGACCAACTGCTGGAACAAAAATTAATCTCCCAATCATAGTTGCAACACTCGTTCTCAATCCTAGTTTTGAACACAAACAGCTTGTATGGAAGAAGCTTAAATATAAATTAGACGTCACTTGTTATAGAATTTCATTTTCTAAAGGATCTTGCACACATAGTGCCCTTAACAGAACTATAAATTCACTATACCTTACCTAAAACTCTATAAAAACGCCACAATGATGAAGCGATATCCTTCTTCGCACAATCGCCAATTAAATAGACTACTCCCAAGAGGTAGATAGCATTCGGTTGCAACTATAACATATACGCTGAAAGCACAAATAAGTGTTATGGTAAAACCTGAAAAACGTATGTCTTTTGTGACACATACCTGACCTGCTGCCTTTTCCAAATAATGCTTGTCTATTTCTATGAACACCCTCATTTCATGCATGAATCGGTTCGTGTAAATTTTATTGTTCACATAATGTACACATGAGAAACTGTGGAAAACCATTTTCATTGCAGAAAGGCTAATACCCATTTGCTAGAAGTCCACATGCTCAAAATCTAACAATCGCTTTCAAGAGAATCTGTAGGGAGTTTTAGATGATTAATTTTTTTAAGCACCTTGTTACAGGATATCCCTTAAGATCAATATAAAATCACGCACGCAATTCAATTGTTTCAAGGTGACAATAACCATCCAGAATCACCTGCAACCTAATATCTGACATCTTGTTTCCAATCAGTTCAAGGTGCCTTAACTCATGTACGCTTCCCCTAATAGCAACAACAATCTCATTATAGCTTGTTAAGGACTCCTCATTAGCAGCTCCAACACATAGCTTACATGCTCTTTCGTTCATTGTAAGTGTTTTTAGCTTTGGGCAATGGTGACCGACAATTTTAATAATTTCTTTCGATATTCTTACCATGTATAAACTGAGTTCCTCCAACAATGGAAATTTCATCAAAGATTCAATCAAGCCTTTAATAGTGTGGTATTCATCGTCATAATTGCATGTGACCTTGAGATATCTAAGCGCACTTGATTTGTAACATGATAAAAAAAATAGAAGTTACCATCAATTATTGGGGGCATGTTGTGCTATTGGAGATATGAGCATAAAATCCAATACAAAGCTATCAGATATTTAGTTTTTGATCCCGACATTATAATTGAATATATCAGATTCAGTCTTGTTACATACTACCGTTAGAGTTTTAATTTTCTATAGAAGGTCAACTTAAAATGTGAGTATATAACCACATAAACGAAAAGAGCTTATCTAAGTTCAAAGTTATGTGATGGGTAGCGAACTAAAAGGAAATGCAAAAGATCATCTGTTATTAGCGCCACATACCTAATAGCAACATATCGAAGAAGTGCATCATTATAGTCATACACGAATGTGATATCAACCAACTAGCCTTGACTTCTATCAATAACATGCTTACAGAGCTTATTAGATAAGAAGTAGATGACATCTGAGTTCAGTAAATTTTTCATATTTATGACCCTCCACATAGCAGGTCCTTGCAGATTTTACGCCAAAAGGTGCACACTTTCTGGGCATTCATAAGTATGTCAATCATACCAATTTTTAAGAGTATATTGACTGTTACATCAGATGGAAGCTCCAACCAATTCCTTTTCTGGTGCTTTAGTTCCCACGCAGGTGGCCTCATCACTTTACAAAGAAAAACAAAAAGGCTTGTAACACCAAGTCATTTACATATGCATTTAGTTATCACTTTGCACGAACCACCAATCTAACATCATATTTCAGCAACATCTTTGCTAAAATATAAGTGTATTTATCAAATGTTCGGCTAATCTTGCCATCCATTATTGTCTCAGATATATAAGCTGCATAGCCAGAGCAATCAATTCAATAAAAATGTACCTCTGTTGTTGCAATGGTCTGTTGTTTTATTAAAAGGGATAAAAAAGACATCCCATTCCCAAACATCATGAAATTTTCAACAACCTTGTGCTGCCAAAATAAAATAAAAATCATAACAACAATCTACAACACCGGAAACCGTGGATTTCAATATCCAAAAAAGTAAACATAATTAAACACAAAACCACCAAATTCCAACTTGATTAAACCCCAATTCCCCAATTCATTTAGGTCAAGCAAAACCCCAATTCAATTAGGCAAGAAAAACCCCAATTCATTAATACACATAAATTAGGTCCAAAAAGCCTACCTTGATTTTTATTGTAGAACTTGTTGCCTGTAATTTTTTCTCCATCTTCATCAATAAACTCTTACCTGCAATTTTAAGGTTGCCTGACTTTTATCGTTGTTGATGAACAGTAACATCGGATCATTCCAAGCATATTGAATGTGAGGGGAATTATAAAGACTCTATACACAGTCAAGTGTAAATACTACAATCCATCTTTAATACTCCCCATTTAATACCGCTAATTGTTATATGATGCTTCAATCCCTAAAACTATAACACATAGAGAAAAGTTCATTTGCATACCAGTTTCTTCTCACATACCAAAGGACAAATCCTCACCATCTATCTTGGTTTGATCTGATTTAATTACTTAACCTATTTTATTGTCAAAACATGTTTTTTTTTAATTTTTAATTTTATTATCTTTTTCTCAATCGTTCTTCCCAACTTCACACACTAAAAACACACACTAGCACCGTTCCACCATTATTATCTCATTTTTCCCCTAATTTTGGTCGGAGGTTATCTCTTATCTCTAATCCCCCATTATTACGAACTGATTTTATCTAATTATGCAGATATGATGCTACTTATTCAAAAATTGTTTTATATTGTTGAATTAATTGTACTTTTTGTGTTTGATTTGCTTATTTGAATGCTTATTCGAGTTAATGAAGTTTAGTGTATCCAGATTTTAGGTTAATTAAACTGAAAGTGACCTTGACCTATTTTTGATGAAATAATTTGGTTTCGTAGGAATGAGAGATGAAATATTTAGACTAGTATGTGAACATATTTTTTGTGATCTGGCCTTGTTAATTAGAAGCTGCCATGCGAGTGAGTGGCGAATTATAAGTACCGTAGGGTTGCCAGCTTATTAGGGCGTGAAGCCTTTTTTCTCCCCTATGTGATTCTTTTATGAGGAGGGTTGAGGGTTTGTCCGCTGCCTGTTAATAAGATTAATATCACCAACTACTACTACTAAAATAAGTGACTTAAATCTTTACGCGGGTATTTTAGATTTTCAGTTTTGTCCATATTTAGTTAGAAATTGTAGTTTCCGCTTAGTAGTTGGTAGCTTCTTGATATAAAAGGGAGTCAAGTTGCTGTGGTTAGGATATAATTCACGAGATATAAAAGTTAGAATCTTAAGCTTGTTATTTTTTTCATCCACAGTAAACTATATATCTGTTTCTTTTCTTGGAGTATCGTATCTGACGTTTTAGTATCCTAGAATATGGTAGAAAATTGTTATAACTACAGAGCTTAGTCTTGTTAACTGAGGACACTTGGTTTTCTAGCGTTTACTATTGTTTGCTTGGTAATGAAGTTAATGAATATTTTTTATCAAAATCATTAGTAGGAAAGGCTTTTCTGGTTGTGTTAGGTTTGTGTTAAAATTTACTGTTGATAATAATTGATGGTAGGAGCTAGCAGTGTCTTGTTTGACTTGGATAATTGCACTCACTTTGATGTAAATCTCGTTGAGTTTGTTTCTGCACTTTTTGCTATCTGTTTTGTGCTATATTGTTTTAGATTATGTGACGTGTATGTGACACACAAAAAATTCTACTAGTGTAAAGTCCATTTTCTTATTGCGCGGGAGTGATTGTTGATGTGGGTTCGTTTCAGGTGAGCTTTGCAAATGGTTTTTCTTATTTTGCAGCAGTCTTTGCGGGGAATTAGTTCCGCATTGACTGTGGTAATTCTGTTTTGTAACACTTTTTGATATTTTTTAATACTTTGTCCTAAGTGCTAATAATTTCTTTGGCTTCAACTTAGTATTGTGGTGAGGTGTATGAGCACAAAATTCTCGACATCAGCAACAGAAAATAACATGTACCATGAAACTTCATGCTTATCAGAGTGGTGCTACAATCCAATTCAATTTTACAGTAATGAGGTTATGGGGAGAATATGCTTTGTAACAAGTTGGTTGTTTGGTTGATCGCATCCATAGTCATTACACATATCGAGTTTCTAAATCACTCCCCCAGGATTAATGATAAAGATCATAATATTACTACATGTTTACTTCACTTTAGTACATTGACTAGTATTACATCGCACAAAAGTTTAACTATGTAAATTGTATCTTATTATTGCTTTATCTCTCGTAATCCAAAAAAGTGATACCCAGTCTTAAATATATAAAGCTGTGTTTTAGCCTTTTGTGCCTGCTGTTTTATTTGTTGTGACCGTATTTAACTCTAAATTGTATTAGCACTTATCTTTAAACTGGGAAAAAAGTGGAGTTGAATTACTATTAATTTTTTAACTATTTTTTAGCTGCTATGATTGTCTTCTTCATATGGTGGCTACATTTGGAGGGTCCTATTCTTAGAGAGTGTGTAATAGATGAGGAAATTGATATTTATATTTAAAAACTTTTGTAACCATAGCAATAGTGAGATAAGTGGCGAATAGTGGTATATGATTATACATCTAATAGAAGTATATTGATTTAGGTTGGCGAGCTTTTTTTGCAATATATTACTAGTTAGAAGGAGATCTAACATATACTTGTATGAATTTGTCAGGCAATTATAGAGATCTGCAACATGTATACATGTTCACCTTCACTTATCCACATTTTTTCAGGGTTTCCAATTTGGATGTCTTGGCTTTTAGATCTTTTATAAAATTTAAGATGTCCGTGGTTTTTAATTTACCTCAACTTTTGCTTGTATTTCACATTATATGGTTCGAATTTGTATGAATATCAATTAATGTTCTGCACGTAGTTTGAGTTTTATGTTCTTCCTATGTTTTACAATTCATTAGTTTTTGTACTTTTTTAACTGGTAGATTGAATCACTTTGGTCCTACATGGTTTGAAAGATGAAGATGTTTCAATGGTTCGTATTCTTATACATTAAGGCCATTTTTGAATGAATGTACATATTGTTACTTTGCTTGCTTGTAGGTAACTTTAGAATTGTTGTTACGATTACCCCGCTTTTGATGTTTGGATTTTTTGAAGTTAGTTAATTTGTTGATAGAAGTTAGCTTCCAATTGTAAATGTAATAATATGCTTTCATGTCACGTTGAACTAAACACGATTTGAACTACCCTTTATAATAAAAAGATAACTTCAAGTGGAACGACATTGGTGCATACAAATGACACTTGCTTTGTAAATTGACTTGTTCTTACTTTTTAACTAAATATAGGATATGTTGGAGTTACTTTTTAACTATACTTTCCTGTTTGCTTTTTTTATTTATCTCTCTTTTAGATTTAATTAGTTTTCATTAATTTGTAGAATTTATGATATTTAGTTTAGTTTACATAGAGCTGGGTAATCGCATCTAAGTCCTTTTGGTTAGTGTGGCTGTTGTGTCATGTTCAAAGGCGCTCCAAAGGCTTTTGTTAGTTAGGCCAAAAATACTTACTTGCAGCTAGCATCTCAAAAGGTGATATGGTTTTTTTTGTTCACTTTAGTTAATACCAAAACTCATACTTTTTGTTGAGTAATCATTTAGTTGTGATGGGTAAACCGCTGCCTGTAGTATCTCAATCCGCTGCCAATTATAATAGTCAAACCGCCACTGAAAATGACCAAACCGCCGCCTTAATATTATAATCAAACCGCTGTCAAGTTTTTAAACTCAAACCGCCGTGCTTTCAGGCAACTCGCCGTGTTTTGTATTAACTCGCCGCCTGTTTTTACAAGTAACTCTCTGCTTTATTTAGCAACTCGCCGTCTATTACTTTACTTAACTCGCCGGCATCAAACTGAATTTATCTTAAGTTACTTTCTCTATTTTCTCTATGGGTCTGTCTTTCTTTAATATGTATAAGATCCAAAATATGGAAATGAGCAAAAAATGAATTGTTCATGTTGGTTATGTCAATTCAGATTCTGTTTTAAAGCATCAAACTGAATTTGATTCATTTTCATAGTTTGACTTATATTATATATTAGCCAAATTCAACAAACAAGTGAGCTGGCAGACGAGAGTGTTAGTTGTATCCGATTGGACAAGAAGATTCATATTCGATAGACTCGAGCCGAGTTTGAATTATCTGATCTTCAATTCGTTGGCTATGTTGGCTAGAGTTAAGTTGTCATTAATTTGAATGGAAGAGAAATGTCTTGGCAGATTACGATGGTTAAAATATTGTTTTGTAGTAGTGTATTCGTGTTTCTGATGTAAATATTAGGATTCATTCCAAATATGATACACACCATGTATCGATTGGTAACATTTATGGTTGCTTTTTCTTTTGTTGCAATGGTATATTTTGACCCATCTCATGAAATTGAGCTTTTAATTATAACAAGTTCTTTTGTTTCTAGTTTTTCTGTTTACATTTTGACATGTTTAAACAAAATAGAGAATTATGTCATAATTGTTCGTAGTTAAGGAAAATCACTTCTCATTGATTGTAAACTTATTCACTGATCATGAACATGATTTTGATGTCCTTTTTTATGATTTACATATAAAGCCTACGTTCGACAACTGAATTCACAAAGGTTGGCTTAAAATTTAATGAAACAGGACATCTTTTATTTTGACAAGGATATGTATAAGTTAAATCACCAGCACCCTTAACAAGCTTGAAATGTTAAGGATTAAAACTTTCATATATGTTGTACCTTAATTGTAGGATCCCGTTTAACACTTCATAATACGAATCAATCACGGATCAAGAACTAGAAATGAGAAAGAGAGGTGAGTTGTTCTAGAGAGAGAAAGAAGAGAGAAAGAGAGAGAGATGAGAGAAAATAGGAAAGTGGAATTATTTAGAATGAAACAACTAAACCTTTTCTAAATAGCCCTTGTCAATTGAACTCTAATCTGTACTTTTTTGTTTGCATACAGGTTACTGAAGGAGGCATGATGTTAGGATGATTGTTAACCAAAACCTTGAAGAGATCTCGTAGTTAATTGGTACATGGACGGATGGACCTTTCTTTGGGCTTTTTTTAAGCTGGGATCCTTTTTTTTCTTAATGTATGTAGCTTATGAATAAGTTTACCTTATTGTATGAATGAATGTCATTATTATAATTTACAGTGCTTATTAGTTAAACTTTATTATTTGACATGTCGAATATCACTTGTGATATTTCATAAACATAGTTAATGTCTAATATCACTTGTGATATTTCATAAACAAACAAGTATGTTTTTCAACCTTGAATATCACCTGAGATATTTCATTGCTTTATATATATATTTTTTATATATTATCACCTATGTGTTTTCTAATATTTTTCAGGTAGAAAATGGTTTTTGTGCCTTTCATCGTAATAGACAAGTGCATAAATTTTTTTACTGTCAATTTAAGGTTGCTTATTTTTTTTTTGGTATACCAGGGTTTTCGACTGGACATTACGAGCCGACTAATCCTAGGGCTAGGGCGACTTTCCCGACCCGAATATGCTTAAAAATTTCAACGCGCGATTGCTATCACCCTGGTTATATGACATTTCTAATATCACTTGTGATATTTTATAAATATAGTTAATGTCTAATATCACTTGTAATATTTTAAAAACAAATAAGTATGCCTTTTAACCTTTAGTATCACTTTTGATATTTCATTGTTTTGTATATATATTTTTTTATATTATTGCCTATGTGTTTTCTAATATTTTTATAATTTTCATGCACTAGATGATTTTTGTATCTTTCACCGCAGTAGACAAGCACAATAAATGTTTTACTGTCACTTCAAGGTTGCTTAATAATGAAACTTTGCTCAAAAGTTGTGTTCTTTTTGGAATTTTTAACATGTAATCATTGTTATCTATCACTTGTGATACTATACTCTTAGTAGGTATACAAAGGTTAAACCTCTTTAGGTGAATTCTTATTTTGCTTAAAAGCAATGCTAAATTAAAGCAACACTCGTTTGATTTTGACAATATGTCAAAGTTTTTATTTTCATAGTTTGCTTCATTTTTATTCATTTTGGTATTTGTAAGTGACACTTGTTTATCACTTGTGATATAACATTGTATCAAAGTTGAAAAATATTTAAATGGTCCGTCTTAGCCAAATTAAAGTAATATCTCAGGTGATAAAGTAATATAATGTGAAATTAGTCACTTTAGAGTAATAACTCAGGTGATATAGCAAGACATGAATGATGTCTACTTTTGCTTATTTTATTGCTTTATCACCTGTGATATTACTCATATGTAAAATACCAGAATTAATGTTATATTTTATTGCTTTATCACATATTACTCATATGTATAATACCAGAATTAGTTTCATATTATATTGATTTATCACATGAGATATTATTCTTAAGTGACTAAGAAATGACAATTTAAATACTCTTTATTTTCCTTAAAGTGTTATATCATAAGAGATAAATAATTGTCATTACAAATACCAAAATGAATAAAAAAGAAGCAAACTATGAAAATAGAAACTTGACGTAGTCTTAAAATCAAACAAGTGTTTGCTTTTGAGCAAAATAAGAATTCGCATAAAGAGGCTTAACCATTTTATTCCCTAACAGTATAATATCACAAGTGATAGATAACATTTATTGCATGTTTAAAATTTCAAAAATAACCACAATTAGCATCACGTTATATTGCTTTATCACATGTGATATTAATCATATGTAGAATATCATAGCTAGTGTCAAATTATATTGCTTTATCATATGAAATTTTATTATTATTTATTTATCACTGGTGATATTACAATGTTAGTGGTAATACGTGTTAAGCCACGAGTGAATCTTAGTTAATAAAGGTTCACAATTATTTATCACTAATGATATTACAATGTCAGGGGTAATAATTGTTAAGCCACATGTGAATCTTAATTGGTAGATGTTATATTTATCACCAGTGATATTACAATCTCGGGGGTAATCAGTTTTAAGCCACGAGTGAATCTTAGTTGATAAAAGGTTATATTTATCACTTGTTATATTACAATCTTAAGGGTAATCAGTGTTAAGCCACAAATAAATCTTAGTTAATAGATGTTCTAAAGGCGGATTTAGCAAGTCTGAAGGCTGATGTTGTTTTCAAATAGTCTTAGAATATCACATGTGGTAAAACATTAAATCAACAACAATAATAAAAAATTGATAATACATTTGATAAAAGTAACTTCATTTATTATTATTTGTGGTATTATACTTCATTCTTTTATACCTTAGTTTATCATAAGTGCTAATTCATTAAATGGACAAAACATACAACATCTTATTTACACATCACTTGATTATTATAAGGGATAATACATTAAAATGAACAATATATCCAAGTCACAAACCAATTAACACAAAACATTTTGTTGCACATACTATTCAACAAACAAGTTTTATATTCACCTTTAGGACTACAAATATGCAGTTACATAAAATATATAACCAACAAGTTCCATATTAAGTAACTGGATATTACACCAACTTATGAAATTATACCTAGTGGTTAGGGATTTAGGGTTTTTGGTATAGGTTTTAGTGGTTAGGGGTTTAAAGTTTTTGGTATAGATTTTAAAGTTTATGTATATACCACTTGTGATATTACACCTAGTGGTTAGGGGTTTAAGGTTTTTGGTATAAGTTTTAGTGATTAGGGGTTTAAATTTTTTGGTATAGGGTTTAGTGGTTAGGGGTTTAGGGTTTTTGGTATAGATCGTAAAGTTTATGTATATATCACTTGTGATATTATACCTAGTGGTTAGAGGTTTAGGGTTTTTGGTATGGGGTTTAGGGTTTTTGGTATAAATTTTAAAGTTTAGGTATATATCACTTGTGATATTATATCTAGTGGTTAGGGCTTTAGGGTTTTTGTTATATGATTTACTGGTTAGGGGTTTAGAGTTTTTGGTATATATTTTAAAGTTTTTGTATATATCACTTGTGATATTATACCTAGTTGTTAGGGGTTTAGGGTTTTTGGTATAGAGATTAGTTGTTAGGGATTTAGAGTTTTGGTATGGATTTTAAAGTTTATGTATATATCACTCGTGATATTATACCTAGTGGTTAGGGGTTTAGGGTTTTTGGTATAGGGTTTAGCGGTTAGTGGTTTATGGTTTTGGTATAAAGTTTACTGGTGAGCTGTTTAGGGTTTTTTGTATAGGGTTTAGTGGTTAGGGGTTTAGGTTTTTTTGTATAGGTTTTAAAGTTTATGTATACATCACTTGTGATATTATACCTAGTTGTTAGATGATTTGGTATAAGGTTTAGGTTTTTTGGTATAGATTTTAAAATTTATGTATATATCACTTGTGATATTATACCTAGTAGTTAGGGGTTTAGGGTTTTTGGTATAGGGTTTAATAGTTAGGGGTTTAGGGTTTTTGGTATATATTTTAAAGTTTATGTATATATCACTTGTGATATTATACCTAATGGTAGGCGTTTAGGGTTTTTGGTATAGGGTTTAGTGGTTAGAGATTTATGGTTTTTGGTATAGATTTTAAAGTTTATGTATATATCACTTGTGATATTATGGTATAAGGTTTAGTGGTTAGGGGTTTAGGGTTTTTGGTATAGGGTTTAATGGTTAGGGAAGGGGGTTCAAGGTTTTTGTTATAGGGTTTAGCGGTTAGTGGTATAGGGTTTAGTGTTTAGTTGTTTAGGGTTTTTGGTATAGGGTTTAGTGGTTAGGGGTTTAAGGTTTATGTATATACCACTTGTGATATTATACCTAGTGGTTAGGGTTTAGGGTTTTTGGTATAGGGTTTAGTGGTTAGGGGTTTTAAGGTTTTTGGTATAATATCAGTGATAGATAACGTATGAAAACGGAAGAAACCGTCTGAATACAGACAAAAATTAACAAAAATGTGCGAAAACAGACAAAAACATAAATACAAACAAAAACGTAAGAAAACGGACTGAAACATATGAAAACGGATGGAAACGTCTGAAAACGACCAAAAACGGACGAAAACATGTTATAAATAACGGACAGAAAAAACGTTTTGGCGAAAAAAAAAAAAAGAAAACGTGCAAAAACGTGCGAAAACAGACAAAAATGTGCGAGAGCGTGCAAAACGCGCGAAAGTGGACCAAAACGCGCGAAAGGAGACCGAAACGCGCAAAAGCTGGCGGAAACTTGCGAATCCTTTCCGAAACGCGCGAAATCTGGCCGAAACGCGCGAAGACTGGCCGAAACGCGCGAAGGCTGGCGAAACGCTTAGGCGAACGTGGCCAAAACGCTTGCGAACGCTCGCCGGAAACATGCGAACGTCTGGTCGAAACGCTGCGAAAGCTTGGCCGAAACACGCGAAGCTTGCCGAAAACGGGCAAGAGCTAGCAAGAAAACACGCGAAAGTGGCGAAATAGCTGACGAAAAACATGCGAAAGTGACGAAAAAACGCGCCGAATGCAGGCGAAAACTTTTAGGCATTTTTTTGTAACTAAAGCGCGAATGCGGCGGAACAAGCGTAATGCCGACAATAACTCGTAAAAGCTGGCGAATGGCAAAAGGTGCGAAAATGCGCTTAAAGATTATAAAATATGCGCGGAAAGACGATTGAAAACGCGCAAATGCGGAAACCGAAAGGTAGGAAAATGTCCAAAAACGGAACGAGAAAACGTGTGAAAAATAAAGAAAACGAAGCGAAAGCGGACGAAAACAAGGAACGAGGAAACGTGTGAAAACAGACGAAAACGTATGAAAACGTGCAAAAACGGATGAAAACGTAAGAAATCGTGCGGGAACATAAGAAAACGTACGAGATCGTCTAAAAAAATGAAAACGCGCGAAAACGTGCGAAAACTGATGAAAACACGTGAAAGCGTACGAAAACGTGCGAAAGCGGGCGAAAACGTACAAAAACGTATAAGAACATAAAAAAACGTACAAAAACGTAAAACTGTAAAAAAAACGTGAAAAACCATAAAAAAACGTAAAAACGTAAAAAAAACCATACAAAATGTCAAAAAGGTTAATTGATTGCAATTTGGGCAAGATTTGCTAACTCTACAAATAATGAGGGAGTGGTTAGTGTGAGTTTTGGTAAATTTACACTTTTGGTCCCTCTATGTTTTTTTTTATTTTAAATCTTGTCTTTTTTAATTATGAAATCTGATGGTCTAGATTTTGTCCATGGTATTGTGAGAGGTGAAATAGTATGCAAAATAACTCACCTCTTCGAGTATATATATAGGGCAAAGGTTTGTTTGTGGTTAATCGATATGTACGACTCTATATTTTTATAGGATATAAAGACCTCCCAAATTTACCATTTATACCCTTCATGTTTGGTTTTTTATTTTATTTTTATTTTTATAATTTTGTTTATGTTATAAAACTGTGAAACGCAGAGTGCGGAACAAAAAATATAAAGTTTAACCAGTCAAAAGTATTAAACTATCAAAAAGTACGAAACAACAACTAATAAAACATTGTGTTGCACTGTAAACATAAGGACAAAATGACAAAAAAATACAAAACATATATTTTTTCTGTGAGTCAAAGAGGTACTAATAGTAGTACAATTTTTTTTACTATCGTAATAATATGATATATAGTGCATTTATCTCCTTGAGATATAGTGCATCAACATGATATAGTACAATTTTTTTTAATAGTAGTATTTTAGCTCCTTGAGATATAGTGCATCAACATGATATATAGGCGTATCTTAATATCGTAATAATAATAATATATATAGCAATAGCAATACAAAGTTTTTTTCTTCAAAATTACATATATATCCAACTTAACTTAAAAGTTATATATAAATCTAATAACTTAAAAGTTACATATAAATCTAATTTAGAACTTAAAATTATCATATATGTCTAAAAACTCAATTTTTATATAATTAAAACCTTAAAATACATATAAATATCATTTGATTTTAAAATTACAATATTTTACTCGATCACTAGTAAACTTTACAAGAAAACATGAGATAATAAATAAATGACGACTTGTATTTTGGTAATAAATAATGTTAGTTTTGGATTGAAGAACACATTAAATTGAAATGCAAAAAAAAAGGAACTTATATTTCATACCCCAACCCTCTATTATCAAAAGGGTCGACACCTTCATATTACATGTGCTTAACGACAAAGCTTTCAAAAATAAAAAAATTACATATATATCCGATCTAAAACTTAAAATTATTATATATGTCCAAGTACCCAACTTATATATAATTAAAACCTTAAAATATATATTAAATATTATTTGATTTGAAAATGATCATGTTTTACTCCTAAATTAAATTAAACAAGCTAATTAATATAGGAATGGACCATAAAAATACACACTCATGTAATTATGTCAGGGACGAAATTTAGAAGTGACTAAGCTAATTAATTTCGAGCATATGTACATTTTATATTCATTTATCTGTGTTTTTAGTCATTTTTAGTTCAAAAATTTCAATGTAGTGTATGTCGGCCCACCTAAAATAATAATATTCTACAAATTCGCCCCTTCACCAATAACGTATTAGCCAAATAATATTAGCCCATGCATTGTTGATTATTTACTATCGGGCTTAGCTCATGTTAGTTATCTTATTATGCAAGACATGTGATGTATATATATATTTGGTGGTTAATAATAACTGATCATGAAGTTTTACTAAATCTAATATGGTAATCAGAGTCTCAAACATCCACTACCAAAAATTATCAGCCAAACATAAACCTTAAAAACAGTCGAACCAATTTCGTTTTTATAGTCATTGTTGATTATGCTATATTCTTAGATCATTTTTCGCACTTTGATTAGGTTTACCCGTTGCATAAAAAATCTGATTTGTTTGATAATTTGTTTCTTTTCGTGCTTATGTCAATAATCAATTTAATGTTGACATTAAGGTTTTTCAGTGTGACCATGGGGGTGAATATGACAACACCCGTTTCCATGACATTTTTTTGCCAAAATGACATACAATTTAGGTTTTCTTGCCCTCGTACTTCGTAACAGAATGGAAAACGAACGTATGCTTCGCACCATTAATAACCTTATTCGTGCATTACTTTTCCAAGCTTACATACCTCCATCTTATTGGGTGGAAGTTCTTAATATGGCCGCTCATCTTTTAAATATATTACCTTCTACCGCCATTAATAATGAAATACTATTCACCAAACTCTATAACCAAACCCCCACATATGAACATTTGTGTGTCTTTGGATGTCTTTGCTATCATCACATTGATGTTTCACATAAACTAGAACCACGTTCCACACCTTGCATCTTTCTTGGTTACCCCGCCAAACATTGTGGTTATCGGTGTCTCGACTTAGCCTCCAATAAAATAATGATTTTGAGACGTGTGTGGTTTGATGAAGACATTTTTTCGTTTGGGAATGTCACGTCTTCAACTAAACCAACATATGATTTCCTTTTACCGCCTATTAGACTACAACCAATGTTCCCATCACTAAACCATTTGTCCAGCACGTGGATGAACCAAATCGTCCTATTACAACCTCTCCAACCAGCCCGCCACCACCTGATACCCCTCCATCTCCTAGCTCAACATGTGTCCCAAATTCGGCCCAAACACAATTACATGCCCAATTGGTAGCTAGCCATACTCCAATTCCTACAGATAATTCATCACAAACCGTGTCTACGCATCCCATGGTCACTCGTGCTAAAGCTGGCATTTTTAAACCACTTGAACGTATGAATTGTCATGTTACCACTACTTCACCGCTTCTTTGCTCTCATGTTCATGCTCTTCGTGACCCTAACTGGAGAAAAGCTATATTAAATAAATATTATGAATTAATTACTAACGGAACGTGGGTTCTTATAACTTGTCCGGCTAACGTTAATGTTGTTTGTTCTATGTGGCTTTTCAAACATAAAAAAATGCAGATGGCTCATTAAACAGGTATAAGGCTCGTCTTGTTGCCAACGAACGCAATCAACAACAAGGTATTGATTGTGATGAGACATTAAGTCCAGTGGTTAAACCAGCTACCATTCGTACTACTTTGAGCTTGCGGTTTCACGCAACTGGCCCATTCATCAGCTTGACGTGAAGAATGCTTTTATTCATGGTTACTTATCTAAGATTGTTTATATGCACCAACCTCCAGAGTTTGTTGATCCCGCTCACCCTGATTATGTTTGTTACTTGCAACGATCATTATATGGGCTTAAACAAGCCCCGCGCGCATGATTTCAGCGCTTTGCTTCTTATGCTACTAGAGTCAGTTTTTAGCACAACAAAACCGACTCCTCGTTATTTATTTTTCATCACGGGGATGATATTGCTTAATTATTATTATATGTCGATGACATCATTCTTACAGCATCTTCTGCAGCATTTCTACATCGGGTTATCATCTCCTTACATGCCAAGTTTTTTATGACCGATCTTGGCTCTCTTAATTATTTCCTTGGCATCTCGGCTCAACGGAATTCGGCAGGCTTATTTCTATCGCAATCTAAATATGCCGAGGAAATACTTGAGAGAGCCCACATGCATCATTGCAATCTTTTTAGGACTCTGGTTGATACTGAATCCAAGTTGGGTCCTGATGGTGACCCGGTTTCTGATTCCACCTTGTATCATAGCTTGGAAGGTGCTCTTTAGTATCTTACTTTCACGCGACCAGATATTGCTTATGTTGTTCAACAGGTTTTTCTTTATATGCATGATCCCCGTGAGCCTCATTTTGCTGCTTTAAAGTGGATTCTTTGGTATGTTCGTGGAACTCTTGATCATGGTCTTCAATTGCATGTTTCTACTCCCACTCAGCTCACTGCATACACCAATGCTGATTGGGCAGGTTGCCCCATCACCCGACGATCCACTTCTGGGTATTGCGTTTTCCTTGGGGATAATATACTATCATGGTCTGTTAAACGACATGTTACTTTATCTCGTTATTGTGTAGAGGCTAAATATAGGGGTGTTGCTAATGTTGTTTCTGAAACTGCCTGGATTCGTAATCTTTTGCGAGAATTACATACTCCTTTGCATACTGCTACAATTGTTTACTGTGACAATGTCAGTGTCGTTTACCTTTTTTCTAATCTGGTACAACACCAGCATACGAAGCATATTGAGATAGATATACATTTTGTTCATGATTATGTGGCTTCTGGGCAAGTGCTTGTTTTACATGTTCCATCTCGGTTTCAATATGCGGATATCTTCCCCAAGGGTCTTCTGAGTACCTTGTTTCTTGAGTTTCATTTCAGTTTAAACGTTCGAAGACCTCCCGTTCCAACTACGGGGAAGTATTAGGAATAATATTATGTTGGAATATGGTAGTTGGATACGCGCGTTATGCAACTAGAAGTACATGTGCCTATTGGGGGCACACACATTATGGCACGAAGAGTATGTTTAATGCTTTACGAAATATATTTAAATAGTCGTTAGTTACCGTTACTTGTAATAACTAACTTAACGAATATTTAAATTAGTAACCAAGGGACTAAATTGGACAAAACTCAAACCCTAAAGGGGACACTATGGTTGCCGACCCCTAGGCTTCTAGAAGGGTGGATTTGTGCCAAATTTAGAAAATAAGAGAAGGAGAAGATTTGTGATAAATATGGAAAAGATACCTATCTTGTTCCAAAAGCTTTAGGGTTGCAAGCCTTTATAAACCCCCACCCTAGACCTCATTATTCATTCCATCACAACCCTAAAACACACCAAAATCGGTGCTTCCTCTCTCTCCCTAAAATCGGTTGACCGAATCCCTAAAAGGGATTTCGGTTCTCCTCTTTTCCCCTACAACCGAAATCCGTTGAACCCTAACAAGGGTTAATCGATTTACTTGTTCTCCTAGTATTCGACAACATATAAACCCTCTTCTAGGGTTTCGGTTTGATCTCCTAGCACAACGAATTCAAGGACCAAATCTAAGGTTTGGTTTTGGTGATTTATGGTTCAACCAAAATTGAATAAACCCTAATTAGGGTTTAGGGAATTTCGGTTCAAGCTACAAGAGATGTTTGGTTTTGGTACTAGCTACAAGGAAGTACACAAGGTGTAAGATCGTGAAGATTTGACTAGCATCAAGTCATACTTGGTTGACGTGTTGTGTGAGCAACTGTAAAGGTGATAACTTAATAACTAAGTTTTCAAGATCAAAGATTCTTGTTCATTAATTTTATATCATTTGTTGGGATTAAAAGCCTTCTTAAAGTTACTGCTGCTAAGGTTTGTGTTACTGCTGCTAAGCTAAAGTTAGTGCTGCTCATTATCTTTAATGAAAAATATGCTAAATAGTTAGTGCTGCTAGTATAAAGTTAGTACTGGTAGTTCACAGTTACTACTGCTAGTATATATTAGTACTGCTAGTATAAAGTTAGTACTGCTAGTGTAAAGTTAGTACTGCTAGTGTAAAGTTAGTACTGCTGGTAAAGATTAAAGAAAATATTCTAAGTAGTTACTACTGCTTATACACAGTGAATGCTGCTGGTGTGTAAGTTACTACTGCCGGTGTTAAAAGTTAATGCTGCTAGTACAAAAATTACAACTGCTCAAAGATTAAGACTGCTGAAAGAGTTTCTACTGTCAGAAGAGAATGGATAATGACAGAAGAAAGGATACAAATTGATTGAGATCAATATTACTTACGTGATAAGTATGAGTTATTTATAGAATAGATTATAGTGAATATTCTATATCTTAGGAATATATTGCAAATCGACTAGGACTCCTTGGTGTATAAAAGGAGGTCCTAGGGCATAGAGTTTGAGATCATCTTTTGTTTTTAATATCGTTATAGCTTCAAGGTTTTGTAACCCTAATACTAGGAGAGTATTCGTATTATTTGTAATAATAATATTGGAGCTTTTATTGTTGATTAAATCGTGTTCTTGTGTTACTATTTCATTAAAAATTCTTCTAATATTAAAGATTAGATTCCGCATAATCTTTAATACATTCACATAAAGTTTCTACTATAGTTGTGTTAGATTTATCTAATATAACTAAACCTTAAACAAGCTTAAGGAATTCAATCTATTAAAGTGGGATCCAATAAGAGGTTTCCTACATCTTGGGACAACAAGTGGTATCATAGCTTGTTGATAAGCTGTGATCTAGAAGAACCTGTTTGAATACACAAGATCTCTTTGCTAGAAGATATGGATTCAGAATTTGCACATATGGTGGCTGCATCCAAGGTTCCAATGCTCAAACCTGGTGAGTTTGAGTTATGGAGGATGATAATAGAACAATACATCCAGATGATTGACTATGCTCTATGGGAAGTCATAGAGAATGGAAACTCGACACCAAAAACAACAGTTGTAGAAGGTGTTGAGAAAGTAATACCTCCTACAACTGCTGAAGAGAAGGCCACAAGGAGATTAGAAGTGAAGGCAATAAGTAATTTAATGATGGGCATTCCTAATGAACATCAGTTAAAGTTTAACTCAATTAAGGATGCTAAGTTGCTGCTGGAAGCTATTGAAAAGAGGTTTGGTGGGAATGCTGCTACAAAGAAAACTTAAAGAAATCTCTTGAAACAGCAGTATGAAAACTTCAATGCTCCTAGCTTAGAAACCCTTGATCAAACTTTTGATAGGCTGCAGAAACTTGTGAGTCAGTTAGAGATTTTGGGTGAAACACTTTCACAAGAAGATGTGAACCAGAAGCTGTTGAGAAGTTTGTCACCAGAATGGAACACACATGCTGTTGTGTGGAGGAATAAGCCTGAATTAGAGACAATAAGCATGGATGATCTCTACAACAATCTCAAAGTATATGAACCAGAAGTCAAAGGGACATCAAGCTCAAATAAAAGCACATAAAACATGGCTTTTGTGTCCTCTAACAACTCTGGCAGCACTAATGAAGCAGTTAA
>BQNB010008306.1:77436-90392 GCA_026074375.1 Tanacetum coccineum | reverse complement strand
ACAGCATGGAGAGGTGAATCATGGGGTGTAGGAGGATGATAGTCTGAGCCAAGGTGAGTTGGGGAAGGTTGTGGAGGGGAAGGTTGAGGGGTAGGTGGTTGAGGGGATGGTGGAGCATGTGTAGATTCAGGTGTAGGGGAAGGTGAAGATGTGGATCTCGAAGGTGAGGATTCAGCAGCATCCAACATATTTGGAAATAAATCAACTTCCTGCCCTGAAAAACCCTTGGTGATTCTCTTCATGTTGCTAAAAACCTTCATGGTGAGAGTTGGGACTAAATAAATTCTCGAGTGTTGTTGGAGCTTGTGTCTCTGCATGTCTAAGCATAGTTGGATAAACCTAGGGTACATCAAAAACTTATGGGGACTAGATATGTTAGACACCATATGGTCAAAGATCATCCTAGAAAAATTGAACTTTCTATCTGTGGCTAAACAAATGACAGCTGCTGCAATGTTACTGCTAAACTGCTCCCAAGCAGTCTTCTTAGGGCTTAAACAGTGAAGGATATTATGTATAAGAAACCTCCATTGAGGTGAAAATGCACCTTTTTGAAAGGTTAACTTATCTGAGTCAGTAGCATAGCCCATAAGCGCCAGTTGAGCAAAGATCTATGTAGTTGGAAGAGAGATAATTCCATCTTGATCATCTAACTTGAGATGTCGCCATAGAGAACCTTCAGTGATTGAAAGTGAGTGTCCATCTATAGTAGCATGAATCTTGACGGTGCCTTTATCATCAGTCAAAATCTCAGCAGACCTCCAAAATTGTCTTATAAAGGAGACACACACTTCTGGTTTCTTTGTAAGTGCATAACAAACATGACTTCGAGTGATGAAATCAATGATCTGATGAAACCCTGCACTACCCGTAGATTTCTCCAGAAATGCTACCATGTTATGCTTGTCACAAAAATCTAGATTTGCCATGAGTAATGATGTGAGGTATTGAGTGGGATATGATTGTTTATGTATGAAAGAGGGTTGGAGAAAGTTAATTGCAATATAATAGAGAAAACAAAGAGATATTAGTTGACTAATATTAAGTAAATTGAAGATATTGTGAATAAAGCATATGAATATATAGTTGATCCACGAAAGTCCAATTGGTCAAACCCCTATTCCATAGGTATTTGGCGGAAATATCTCAACGGCTCTATTAATTAATGAAAACTCTGTTAGGCCCAAACAGTACTAACGGTCATCCAGCAGTATTAAGTTTGGCCTAGCAGTACTAAAAATTGCCTAGCAGTATTAACTTCTCCACCCTTAAGCAGTACAAACTCCATATGTTTGTAAGACTTGAAATAATAACTTCACACAATCTCTCTTTTCTGTTTTTAGGCTCACATTTCATCTCTCAATTCTTTTGGCTCACTTTTCACTCTGTCTATTTTTCACACAGCTCTCTTTCTGTTTCTAAGCTCACCATTTCTCTCTTTTGTTTTAGCTCACACATTCACACAAAGTGTAATTTTTGGCAAACTACCAGCCATAAACGGATTTGATGAGTCTTTACCAATAGCCGTTTGCTTTGGACTAGCCATTGCTTCATTTAGAAAAACATGGTGCAATGATTACCATATAGTTTTGAGTAAACTACCAACTATAAACGGATTTGAGAAGTCTTTACCAGTAGCCGTTTGCTCTGGACTAGCCAATGCTTTATTGAAACAACATGGTGCATGGAGACCATATAGTTTTTAGTAAACTATCAACTATCAACGGATTTGGACAGTCTTTACCAGGAGCCGTTTGCTCTGGACTAGTCAATTCTTGATGTCAATTAGACATGGTGAATTGATGACCATTTGATGTGTGGTGTAACAACCAACACTAATGTTGAACAGGATTTTCTATGATACAAATAGTACTGGTATTGTCAATGTAAATAATAGTGCTCATAAAATTGTACCCATAATCAAGCAATTGGTTTTGGATCCAGAGAACTTGTCCACAGCAATTTGCAGCAGCCACATATTCAGCTTCAGTTGTAGAAGTGGCAACCACAGTTTGTTTCTTGCACTGCCAAGAGATCAACCTATTTCCCAAAAATTGACAACCTCCAGTGGTTGACTTCCTATCAAGTGTAGCTCCAGCATAGTCACTATCAGTATAAGCAACTAACTCCAATGGAGAATCCTTAGAATACCAAAGACCTAGAGATGGTTTGCCTTTGAGGTATCTAAAAATTCTTTTGACAGCTAAAAGATGGGAAGTTTTGGGAGAAACTTGAAACCTTGCACATGCACACACTGCAAACATGATATCTGGTCTAGATGCTGTAAGATACATCAAAGATCCAATCATGGATCTATAAAGATGTTCATCAACATCATCAGCATCTGCATCTTTAACCAAAGGCCTTTCCAAATCAGTGGGAGTGGAGGCAGACTTCACATCTGTGTAGTTGAACTTCTTTAGGATCTCATGGACATATTTATCTTGACTAATAAATATGCCTTTCTTCTTCTGTTGAACTTGCAACCCCAAAAAGAATGTGAGTTCTCCCATAGAACTCATCTGAAACTTATCCTTCATAAGCTTCTCAAATTCTTCACACAGTTCCTTCTTGGTAGATCCAAAAATGATGTCATCTACATAGATTTGAACAAGCAAAATATGCCCCTTTTGACTTTTGATGAATAAAGTTTGATCAATCTTGCCTCTTTGAAATCCATTGCTCAAAAGATAAGTGGCCAATGTGTCATACCAAGCTCTAGGTGCTTGATGAAGTCCATATAGTGCTTTCACCACTTTATAAACTTTATCAGGATGGTCAGGATCTTCAAAACCTGGAGGTTGACATACATACACCTCCTCTTCAATTTGACCATATAGGAAAGCACTTTTGACATCCATTTGGTAGACTGTAAAACCCATATAAGAAGCATAAGCCAGAAATATTCTTATAGCCTCTATCCTAGCCACTGGAGCAAATACTTCATCATAATCAATCCCTTCTTCTTGTGTATGTCCTTGGGCAACAAGTCTTGCTTTGTTCCTGACAACAATTCCCCTCTCATCTTTCTTGTTTCTGTAGACCCACTTTGTACCAATAGCCCTATGACCCTTAGGCAAATCTACAAGAACCCATACATTTTGTAGCTTGAACTGTAGGAGTTCCTCTTGCATTGCCTCTACCCAAGCAGGATCACTAAGAGCTTTAGAAACTCTCTTTGGTTCTTCTTGAGATAAGAAACAGGCAAAAAGGCATGTATGTAAGTCCTGGTGAGTCTTTCCTTCATAAATGGCACTAAGAAATCCTAGTTCAGAATAAGAAGTTGTCATCCTTCTTGTTTGAACAGAAGACTGCACATCACCAATCACATGATCAATTGGATGATCCTTGTGAATTCTTGTATGAGGAGTAGAAGAAACTTCATAAGATGGTGAAAGATTCCCCAATTCAATTTCTTGATCCTCCACTTGTGTGTCTTCAGTTGTAGGAATTGGTCCCATCAAGCCTTCAGAAGTAGCAGTATTAACTTCAGGAGCAGCAGTACTAATGACTCTACTACCAGTATTAACTTGTGGACTGGCAGTATTAACTTGATGATCATCAATACCATCATCCTGAAAACTGCAATCATCATGAGTCCCATCGTGATCTTGTAATTGTACATCCTCAACAGATTTGAGAGAAGCATCTTCAAAGTATGAAGCATCCTTCCAAATTGGCATGAAAATACAATCTTGATCTTGTTGAGAGGATATGCTGGACTCAGAACCTCCTTGTGTACCTGCAGAAACATTAGAACAAGTCCCTGCAACCACTGGTACATAATTCATGGATTGGGTTAGAGAATCAAGATCAAACAGCCACTTGGGACCATTTCCTTCTAACATAGGTTTATTCTCTAGAAACCCAACATGCAAGTTTTCCTGTACTTTCCTGGTTCTAATGTTGTATACCCTAAAAGCTTTGCTACTTAAAGAATACCCAACAAAGAAACCTTCATCACTTTTGCCATCAAACTTGCCCAACTTATCTAAGGTATTAAGAATTGTAACATGACATCCAAATGGCTTCATAAATCCTATAGCTGGTTTAATACCCCTAAAGAGTTCATAAGGAGTCTTATTATGAGGCTTGACAACTAACCTCTATTGTAAAAGCAAGCAGTATGATACTGCTTCTGCCAAGAATGTTTGTAGTTAAACTTAGAACTGCTAACATTGTTCTAGCAGCCTCAATGAGAGTCCTATTCTTTCTTTCAGCTACACCATTTTGCTGAGGTGTCCTTGCTACACTATATTCTCTCTTGATACCTTTTTCATCTACGAACCATCATCACATGTTTTTAAATTCAGAACCCATTATCACTTGCTGATTATCTTAACTTCTTATCCCCTAGTGTTCTATCTCTTGATAAAGTTTTTAAGGATCTCACTAGTTTCATCCTTAGTTCTTAAAAAGAAAACCCATGAAAATCTACTATAATCAGTCAGTTACTACAAGCATTAATTTTTAATGCAATAAACTACTCACAAAAGTATGACCAAACAGAACCATATGAAGCAAATAATGGCTTTAGTAGTAGGACTCAAGGCCTTGTCTTACAAGAGGCTCTATTTTCTTGCCTTTAAGACAGGCAACACGGTTTTTGGTCATTCTCAAATTTTTTTAAAAGTAAACGCTCAGCAAGAATTTCTTTGACCAAGTTTATTGATATTTTTTGAAATTGACATGACCAATCCACACTGCCTTCTATGCCCACAACATTGATTCCCTAGCTGTAGCCTTCGCAACTAGACAAGTTAAACCATCTATAGAACTATGTTTCGTCATATCAAAACTATACATGTTTATATCTGTTAGAATTTAAGAAAGAAATTGACTACAGCAGGCAACTAAAATTGTTGAGTACGAACAAGACATTCAAAAGTCATAAAAAGAACATCGTTCTTTTTTGTCACACATTTGTGAGACACTAAAGAGGTGAACTTCAACTCTTTGACAAAATAGTACATCTTCAAAATCAAGTTGTCAGTTTAATTGTACATTTAACCAGTGATCTTACCTCATTTGCTCCTCCACCAAAATGACATAACCTCCATCAAATTCTTGAAAATCTGAAGTGAGCTATGTTTCCAGACATTGTCCCCTTGACATCCACTATCCACAAATCCTTTTCATTTGAGTTGGGAATTGCTCTGCACACAAAAACTTATGAATTCGTTACCTTTTGGGTGCCCAAGCCATTAACTGTACTTGATCTGCCCGTGCATCAATGTAATTAAATTTTTATAAAGACTAATGATGTCACCATTGTTTTGATAGGTCCATCCAACACCCAACATGCTAGGGCTTAACAAGCATTTATTCCCCTTGCCCCTGACAGCATTAACATTTGGAGTCTAAATCAGTATTAACTGTATTGTCTACCAGTATTAATATTTTGAATATTAACTGTTTGGTATAATGCTGTATTTTTGAAAAGGGCTTTGAACAAATCAATTGTGCTTTAATTTGAAAAATAGACATTGTGGTCTTGCACAAGAAACTGTTGTGAATTAGAGTGAAGCAGTATGATAACGGCTAACAGTTTTAACACACCTAGCAGTACTAACAGGTTTAGAAGTGTTAACAGACCTATCAGTACTAAGAGGTTTTGCATTTTTGATAGTTTTCAGGCCAGTCTTCATTAAGACTGCTCTTGGAACCATATGTTTATAAGCATTAGGACAATAATATTGGATATGATTAAACACCACAATAAACATTCTTTGTTCATAAAGAAAGTTACGTCCTAATTGATTAGTTTCTGACCATTCCAACTTCTTGGTTCCCCCTAGGTCTCAGTGACCTATGACATCTTAGCATACTAACTGTTTCTTCTAGCTTGGTTATGACAGGTTGACAGATTCTTTTTAGTAGCAGTCGGTATTTTTACATTTCTACCTTTGGAGAATACTCAACTTCTTCCTCATCATCTGACACCCAATCTTCAAATAATTTGAGGGCATCAGTATTCTCTCTAGCCTTTTTAGGTTCTTCTAACCTAACATTATTAGCATGGTTGAAAAACTTTTCTTTCCATTTTTTGTCTACCTTAAGTGTAGGCACAACAGAGCTAGTTTCAGTGACAGACTTGGGTTGTTGTGTTAGAGGGTCATCAGTATTCTCCTTAGAATTATATTGACTCCTCTATCACTAACAGTGGTTGGCTTGAACTTATAAGTCCCAAGGACCATACCAATTTATCTCAGGTTTGTGGAATTCCTCAAGACCTGAATAAGACAAGTCCAAAGGTGTTGGTCTGTTGAGATTTAAGGGATGAGGTGAGGGGACAACATTGTAACCAAAACCCCTTTTGCTTTTGTCAGTAACCTGACTTGCTAACAAATCATCTAAGTCTTTAGATGATTTTTCAAACTTTGCTTAGCTAATTTGCAATCCCTCTTTTTCTCTCTTAACTAATTCAAGTTCATCAGTCTTAACTAACCCATAAGATAATCCTTATGACCTACACTTCTTCAAACAAGGCAATCTCTTCAGAAAACAAAACTTCAGATTCTTTATATTTAACAACTTGTGCTTCTAAGATTGACAGCCCTCTTTTATATGTAGATGCTTTAAAAGCAGTATCATCTAATTTAACTAGTAAATCATCATACTGTTTTTTAAGAGCTTCATAATTTAGCAAACAAGATTTAGAGCAAGATACCTCAGAATCAGAAAAAGCCATGAGAGCCATGTTTGCTTGAATTTCATCCTCTGCCATATCACTCCAATCAAAACCACCACCATCTATGGCACACATTGCCTTTTCAGAGGCATCTTCAATCCTTACAGCTTTTGAGAGCCTTGCTTGATTCCAGTTTCTGTTTTCTTTACTTCTTGGTACTCTGCATTCTCTGGCAAAATGTCCCATTTTATGACAATTGAAACATTCTACTTTAGATTTATCATACCCAGCAGTACTACTTCCATCAATTACAATCTTCCTACCGGTTCTTTGATAGAACTTTCTTGCCCTCATACTCAACAGTGCCATATTCCACTTTAGATCCATTTCTTCTAAATCATCATCATGAATTTGCTCAAGATCTTCATGAACAAGTTGAGATCCTTGTGGTTGAGAGGACAAAAAGGCATAAGCTGTGGCATCACTAAAACTAGCAGTACTAGTTTCAGCACTAGCAGTATTAACTATTGGAATATTATAGTTGCCAGTACTAACTCCGTGTTACAGTATTAATATATTTAGTATTGAAGTGGTTAGGAATGCCCAAGTTTTATGTCATCATTATTAACATGCAACAGTTCCTTTACCATTGTCAACAATTTTAAAATTGTTGTACAAATCAGTCCTAAACCCAGGTTTCAAAGCGGGTTTTTCCCATCCAGACTACTACATGAGTATCCCACTCTGAAGTTCGAAAGCTTCTCAAAAACTAATAACATTTAAAATCCTCTGGAAATATCTACACCAAGAATTGCCCAATCTACTAACACGCGATTTTGAAGCCTTTTAAAGAAAGAGTCCAAGATTCTAGCTTGTAGCATTGAAGTTTTCATATAGTTGCTTCAATAATGCCTTTTGCGTCTTCTTTGGTAGCATCTTTCCTCCAAGAGAGATTTAATAGCAATAAACATAGATTGAGCATCAACAAACTGGACAAGGTAAGCTGATGTTCATTGGGAGTTGCATGAGGAGAAGACTACTGGTCTTTGACATCATTTCTTCTTGCACATCTTTTCATCGTATAGAGGGCACCGTCATCTTTAACGCTGTTGATGACATGACTCTGGTGCTGTCAACAGGAATAGTACCCATGAATTCCATTTTCTATCACCCTCCCATAATGCATAGTCTTGGATCTGAAAGTACTGCTTGAATCTTATTGCCCACAATCTCATACTCCTCGCTAGTATTAAGAATGGGGAGCTTTGCCAACGCTTGTTTTTTGAAAATTTCTAACTCCCATTTTCCTATATCAAAGTATCACAAAGCACAGGCTCGATACCAACTTGTTGATCCCCACGCCTATGATCGGATTCTTTAGAATATAAAGAGTTTGTTACCGTGGAAGAATCCAAAATAACATATTATGATACTTTGTGAATAAACCAAAGTGTATGCGGTAAACTAACTTAGAAACTCTAAGAAAGTGCATGAATTGAAGACGTAACGATCACTGCACAACAATAAACACTAAAAAATTCCTCTCCAATATTATAATAAATACGAGTACTTCTCTAAAGAACTGGGGTTTACACACCTTGAAGCAATTACAATACTCCTCAAAGTGTAACTCTTAAAGTACTAACTATCACTACTCTAGTGATCTCCCTTTTATAGAAATATAAGGACCTTTTACAATATATCTGCTATACTATTAGGAACAGTTACAATTCAAACTAAAAACCCGAAATGCAATCTCCGCACGCATTCTATCTTCATATCATCAGTCTTTGACATTCTCAATACAAACTCTTCACTTGCAGTATTAAGTTCCTTGGCAGAACTAACTTTATGCTGACAGATACTAACTCCTTAGTAACTGTTGGCATCTTAAGTCACAAAAGAAAAAAAAAAAAAAAAAAAAAAAAATAAAAAAAAAGCAAAAAAAAAAAATAAAAAAAAAAAAAAAAAAAAAAAAAAAATACAAAAAAAAAAAAAAAAAAAAAAAATAAAAAAAATAAAAAATAAAAAAAAAAAAAAAGAAAAAAATACTAACTTTATGCTGACAGTACTAACTCCTTTAGTACTGTTGGCAGTATTAAGTCACAAGAAGATTTATTCCTAACATCTGGGTTCTAACTTGTTAGGCTTGGTAAGAGTATCTTGCTTAACAAGTGCCTCATAACCTCAGACTTTTAAGTAAGACAGCTTAGGGATTTGCCCATGCCATACTTCGTATGGTGTCTTTTCAACCTTCTTAGAACCATATTGAGAATGTGTGCAGTAGTCTCAAAGGCATAATCCCAAAAGGACTTTAGAAGAGTTGTCTGACTCATCATGGAGCGAACCATATCTAGTAGGGTTCTATTTCTCCCTCTTCGACATACCATTATGTTGTGGCACGTAAGGAGGAGTATGATGGGCGATAATCCCATGCTCTTTTAGATGATCCAAAAACTCTTGACTCATATACTCGCCCCCACGATTAGAACGTAGCGATTTTATGATCTTACCGAGTTGATTTTATACGTCCTTTTGAAACACTTTGAAATTTTCAAACACTTCATGTTTATGCTTTAACAGGTAAACATAACCATAACGACTAAAGTCGTCAGTAAAAGTGACGAAGTAGTTAGCTCCTTGTCTTAACACGGTTATATATGGGCCACATACATTGGTGTGTATTAGTCTAAGTAGATCTTTGGCCCTTTCCACTTAATGTGTGTAAGGTTTTCGTGCCATCTTTTCAGACATACAAGAGACGCATTTTTCAAAAGCCCTAAGGTCAGTTGAATTAAGAAGTCCATCATGTTGCAACTTCTCAATGCGTTTCTTGCTAATGTGTCCAAGACAACAAAGCCACAAGAGAGCTGAGTCCAGGTTTAACTTGGCTCTTTTGTTGCTTACAACATATATAAAACTATCATTTGTATTAGAATTAGACAAATCAATTTTAAAAATACCATCCCTTGGGACAGCACTAAAATAAACCATATTATTCCTAAAAACTGAAATTGCATTATCCACGAAACGGTTAACAAAAACATCGTCATACAATCGGGAAACTAAAATGACTCCTCTAGTAATAGAGGGAGCATAATAACAATTGTTCAAAACAATAACTAATCCGCTAGGGAGACATAAATGAAAAGATCCAATTGCTTCAGCAGCTGCACGCTGACCATTACCCACGTACAAACTTAAAGCTCCTGGCTTCAGCTTCCTACTTCCCCTAAGACCCTGAGTTGTATTATAGATGTGAGTGCCATAACCAGTGTCATAAACCCAAGATTTATTAGGAAAAGTATAGAGTTTTATAGTGAAGATACATGAACAGCTTGCTCTTTGAGATAGCTTTTTGTTTAGTAACTCGGCTAAATAATAAGGACAGTTCCTCTTCTAATGACATGTATCATCGCATTGATGACAGATTGAGTCCTTAGTAGGATTTTCTCTCTTTGGTGGAGGGGGAATCTTGGGCTTGGGAGCATAAGCAAGCTTATTATTCCCCTTCCCTTAATTTTGACCCCTAACAGCCAATTGCAGTTTCTTTTGCTTGTTGTTCCTTATCTGCACATTTCTTGCTCGAATTACACAAAGTGCAAGATCTTTCTTGGGCATAGTTTGCTCATGTATCTTCAGCATGGCATGCAACTCATTAATCGTCTTCCGCATGCCTTGCATATTGTAATTCTGCACAAAACTGTCAAATTCCTTGCGCAGAGAGATCAAAATTAGACTCACTTCAAGGTTAAGTGACACGGGGTGACCCAGACGCTCCAGATTGTCTATATAGCTCTTCATCTTTAGAACATATGAGCTTATAGACTGTCCTTCCTGTTTACAAGAGTGAAAATCTCTCACAGTCTAAAGAAGTTCATGCTCTGCTTGTTGAGCAAACATAGTTTTTAACTTCTGTAACATCTCATAAGCACCAAGGTTTTCCAGATTTTATTAGATTTTTGGTTCCATGGTCATAAGCATGAGTCCAACAATTTCTTTTGATCCTTTAACCCATGCATCATGAGCTGTAAGAGCTTTTGGAGCAACTTGCGACCAGCATGAGCTGGGACAGGAGTAGTAGGAATTGGATGCTTTAGGTAATTCAACTTATCCTCAACTGAGTACAATCCTAAGTTGTCGGTACCAGTCAATAAATTTAGGTCCAGTTAATTTTTGTTTCTCAAAGAAACCCCTAAAAACTGAATTGTTAACGACCGAGGTAGTCATCTGCAATCAGAAAAAGTTCAAATAATTAGTATTGTCGATAATTAAATTCTTAAAAGAATTAACTACCCAATTAATTACTAATAAGACTAAGATCCAACTTGACCTCCCACTTATTACCGGAGGTCTGACCAACGTGTAAACAAGTAGGGCAAGAGGTAAGCAACGAGCGTTAATTGCATAGAATGCAACTCTTAGTTTTATAAGACTTATGACATTAGTAACTCTTACAGTAATGTCAAATGCAAATTTTGTCTCATCTCATGCCTCGGGTTCAAGGTCTGACCAGGTAACTCGATTTAAGTCGACCAAAAAGAACGTGCGAAACTTGACATAGATTTGACCTATGAAAAAATTCGCCATGGGTTGGAAAGACCCTAAGGTCTGACCAGAGAGGTCAAACCAAATGCACGTGTTCTTAATTTGGATGGCATAGACTTAAAATTTCACATAAGGGTATACACATAAATCTTTACAAAATATGTGACAAAAATCGTGTACAAAGAAGTATGCAAAACATCTTTGTAACACAAGTTAAGAAAAATCATTTTGTTAACTTTTTAATCTAGACATCATTTTGTCAAAAGTTCTCGGTAGCTCCATTTTGGATGCACAAAGAAGTGGAGAAACAGGTCAACGCGAAGCTTATTAAAAATCTGACTTCTTTTGGGAAGCCTTAGCAACCCGCCTTAAACTTATCTTATAGTTTGTTCATAATGGGTGAGCCGATTTTCTAATTGACTAATGATGCTTTAAATGTTAAGAAACGCCCTTTGTTAACATTAGTTTTATATGTGCTAATATCGCGGGAATAATTACAAATTGATCAAACCCTATATTGTACTACTACATGTGTCTGAAAACACAAGTTCTTCCAATAATTGCCTCATATGTCGAAGCATGTAGTGGCGCGAGAGAAGATTAAAGATCAATTTAACCCTAGAAGTCCACTAAAGCCATGGTAAATTAAGCCATGGTCCTGTAGTGATTCATCATTTGATAAAAGCATATAAAAACTAAAATTTCACAAGAAATCAAGTTTCATAGTTTAATGTCCGTATTTATTTGCCCAAAAAAACCTAAGTTTTACAAATAACATGTGAGTCCCAATGAATAGATCTTCTTAGCTTGTTAAAGCTTAGTTAACTTGGATAAATCCAAACTAACTATGTAAGAAACTATGATTATGAATACTACAAGTTATGCGGAATCTAACTTGTAATACTAAGAAGAACAATGTAGACAAAACTTTGAATATATATTGATTGCAAATATTCTGCCTAGGTTACAGAATAACTAACTATGAAAACTTATATAGCTTACTATGCCGCATGGTTCCTTTTATACACTAAGGAAAACCCTAATGGGCTTACAAAACACGTTAAGTGATCATGCATATCTGTTTCTAATATATCTCATGCATATCACATAAGCAGTCCTAACTTCTTATACTAACAATATTAACTATTACAACTAGCAATATTAATGATCTATCATTTTGTATTGGTAGTACTAACTATAACTAGCAATACTAATAAACTAACTAGCAGTACTAATGACTTAGTTTACATTCTTCAATCTTCAATATCAGTATAAATCTTCAAATAGCAGTACTAAGTCCTTTCAGCAGTATTAACTTGTAAAGGCCCTTAATTCCCAACAAACCTCCCCTAAACTTGTGATTTACCTCCAAATCATCAAGTTTCTTGAATGAAAGCTTTTAGGCTCTGAGAGGATTCTTCTAAACACTTCAGCTTCTTGGTTTGTTGGCTTTTGTGAAGATCTTTGTAACATTCCGTATTTTCAGGTCATTTACAACGTCATATATTTTACTAATAATTTTTTTTCGTATGCATTTACTTTTAATTATAATAATTAAGTTAAATCGCGTAATCTATAAATTATCAATTAATGTAAACGGACACCAAACGAATTAAAGTTTTTGTCAAGCAATCATTATATTATTTTTTCAAAAGTAATAATTAACTTTTATATTTTATTTTTGTTGGTTAGGTAAATTAAATACGTTTCGCGATAAAATGCGTTTAGGCACTCCCGGAACCACTAAAACTTTTCTGCGCTTCAACAAATACCCACT
>BQNB010008306.1:0-76487 GCA_026074375.1 Tanacetum coccineum | reverse complement strand
TATACATCTTGTGTTATTGATCTGAGAAGTAACACGCCCCGGACCCTTATTCCGCTGCTACCCAATTTGGGGGTGTTACATGTATCAGGATCTAAAGAAACTCTATTGGTGGCCTAACATGAAGGCAATGATCGCTGAGTATGTTGGCAAATGTTTAACATGCTCTAGAGTTAAGACAGAATGTCAGAAGCCATCCGGCTTACTGGTATAACCGGAGATTCCTATGTGGAAGTGGGAGAGAATAACAATGGATTTCATCACAAAACTACCCAAAACCTCAAACGGACAAGACATAATCTGGGTCATTGTCGATCGCGTTACCAAATTCGTACATTTCATCCCTACCCGAGAAACAGATAGTATGGAAACCCTTACAAGATTGCACATAAAATAAATAGTCTCCCGGTATGGAGTGCCGATATCCATCATCTCAGATCGTGACATTCATTTCACATCTAGATTCTGGAAATCATTGCAGAATGCTTTAGGTACTCAATTAGACATGAGTACAACATATCATCCCGAAACTGATGGACAAAGTAAAAGAACCATCCAAACACTTGAAGACATGTTTCGAGCCTGTGTTATAGATTTTGGAAAAGGATGGGAAAAACACTTACCGTTAGTAGAATTTTCTTACAATAACAGTTTCCGTACCAGTATTAAGGCAACACCATTTGAAGTACTTTATGGTCGAAAGTGCAGATCACCAGTTTATTGGACCGAAGTTGGAGATGTTCAACTTATGGGACCATAAATAATCCATGAAACCACTGAAAAGATAGTGCAAATTCGACAATGCTTGCAAGCTGCAAGAGACCGGCAAAGAAGTTATGCCAATATAAGATGAAATCCTTTAGAATTTCAAGTTGGAGATCATGTTATGTTAAAAGTATCACCTCGTCATCTGATACGGAAAACGAGGAAAGCTTAACCCTCGGTACATTGGACCTTTCAAAATCCTTGAATGGATTAGCCTAGTGGCATATAAACTTGAGCTTCCTGAAGAGCTCAGTAATATCCATAGTACTTTCCACGTTTCTAATCTAAAGAAATGCTTATCTGACGAATCCCTTGTCATTCCAATGAAAGAGCTTCGGCTTGATGACAAACTCAACTTTGTGGAAGAACCAGTGGAGATCATGGATCGAGAAGTCAAAACAACTAAAACAAAGCCATATTCATATAGTCAAAGTAAGATGGAACTCTAAAAGAGTGACCAGATTTATAGTGGGAACACGAAGATCAAATTCGTGCCATTATGCACATCTGTTTTCAAAACATCACTCCGGCATCCCAACTAAATTCTCCGGGACGAGATATATTTTAAAAGGGATGGAGACTATAACATACCCCCCCTTATTTTCATAAATGTATTGTATCCATACTATAAATTAGATGCACTGTAAATCCCATCTATTAATATATAACCACCTTTTTACCAGGGACATAGTTTTGCGTATTATCTCATTATGCAACGTAACTTGCATCTCTAAAGTAAACGAGCTCACGCAACCTCCACCAATGCCATATATATCTATGTTCATGTAAACATCCTAATATGTCAAGTCTATATCTTAATATCATTTTTACCAAGTACCTTTTTCATTTAACGTACTTTTCAAAACGTTATTTCAAAACAAGCATTAAACGTTAACGTTTATATCAAAACCCTAATTATATGTAATGTATACATATAAAATGAATGTGCAAGCCTCTAAAGCATGTGTATAAGTGTACAATGCACAACATTTGAATATCTTTTCCCTCCTAAATCAAGTTACAACTTTCTAAAGCACAATGTACAAGCTAATCATGCCTAAAAACCTAATTAGGTCATTTAAGCTCCTAAATCATGTTTAAACTTTACCACCACTTTAGCACAAGGTACAAGCACTTAATGCATGACTTCTAAACTAAACCTAATCCCTAAATCATTTTAAAACCTAATCTAAAACCCTAAACCCTAAACGAAACCCTAAAACCCTAATTTCACTTTAAACCTAATCTAAAACCCTAAACCTTAAAACTAAGCCCTAAACCTTAATCCTTACACTAATCCTAAACCTTAAACTATCTTAAACCCTAATCCTAACACAAATTAAAACCCTAAAACCCTAACCCAAAATCAAACCAACATGTCACCCCTTTTTCTTTCATTTTGACCCATTTTAAACCTAAGCTAGCACCCTAGAACCTCAAGCACCTCTATGACATCACCACTACATCACCAAGCAGCTTACAAGCACCTCTATCACCACCCTTAAGCACAAAGTCTTGCTTTGTCACCTACTTATCCTTCTTTGTACCTGAACCCCTTCAAAACCCTTACACCTTTCAAATCTAGTTTCCTAGCTCTCCATACTCACCATCTAACCTCCCTTAGTTACCTCATCTAGCTAAGCCACTAAGCAAATAAGAAAACTTGGGCACAAAGGCTTTCCAAGCACTATATAAGCCGAAACATACACCCTCTTTCAATCACACCTCAAATTTCATCATAAACACAAATGGAGTCTTAAATCAGACTAAGAAGGATCAAGTGAAGTCCCTAAGCTCAGAATAGAAGCCAAGAATCAAGAAATCAGAATTAAGTCAAGAGACCAAGAGAAAGCATCCATAAAGTTCATTACTAGGCGTAACAAACCAAAAGAACAACCCATTTTAATCAATCAACCCTTTAAGCTCCAAGTAACTAAAAAACCATGATTCCATAAGCTCATAATCTGTTTTTTTAAAACTTTTTAGCCTTGTTAGATCTATATAAACACTTGTTGATCCCTTGACCACAAACCCTAACGTTTTTGGTTAAATACCCCTAAAAAACGACCCGTTTTGATTTTCTAGCTAACGAAACCTATTTCAAAAACACTTTTGTTAGTTGAACATCTAATTTAAGCTATATCTAATAAGCCATGAACTGCAAAACTCTTTTGATTACAAAAATATCAAAATATGATTTATGGACTGACTGAAAGTTTTCATGCCTAGGTATATATCAATAACTTTCTAAAATTTATAACTAGAGAGGCTGAAAATTACATATTCCTAAGATATCAACTATGAGTGCTGGTTTAATACAAGTTCAAAGTTAAAGGATTATTATATTATACTTTATATATAAAGGACTAAATTTGTAAATGTTTATAAACCAAGTAATATATTGCCATTTTTGTATTTCTTAAAATATTAGATAGAATAATTTTATATTTAAATTAAAAAAAATATATATTAATATTATAAGACACGATTTTTATTATAAATCCATACATTTATCGCTAATTAATCATCGGATCGACGCATTAAACAACAATTACTTTTATATAATTAAAGTAATTATCATCGACCTTAAAAAAAATAAGACTTTTAAAGAAACTTAAAATCTTTATCGTATGACGTTACTATAATGGATTTCATGTCATGGTTCCATAATGTATATTTGTTTGACGATTTTGATGTGTTATACGATTTAAAGTGCCCTGCCTCCTCAAAGACGATACTACAAGTCCACAGAATTAAAGATAGCCCGTAACAGTGATACGAATATTTAAAATAAATTAATAAATCAAAAGTAATAGATAAAGCTTTTATTAAGTTGTTGAAACATAAACCATCACACAAGACTTGACATATTACCCCCCCAGGTTGCGTGACGTAGGCCTTACTTTCACTTGATATACTTTTGTCATCAAACAGATTTTCCCTGTTAAAAGGTGAGTTCATAGCCCTAAAAAAAATCGTTTTAAGTCTTCTAATAGCGTTTCATAACCCGCGAGGGGGATACATGCTATAATATGAATTAACAAGAATTTTCCAATTATGCTATTCTGTGCATTGATTTGCCGTAAGTACCTTAACTTTTGCCATTAATTACCCCCGAACATGAACCGTTAATTACTTTTTCGTAGTAAGCGTGAATGTCTGTGAATAATTTTACTATTTGGGACGAACCCCATCGTTGGTGTAACCTATGTTCTTTCTGTTAACCAAACCGCACTCATTTGAAATCACTATGCGGGTGTTAAGCAAAGGCACCCGTTAGGGCAACGTGTCTTGTGATTATTGATATCTCAATGGTCTTCGTGATCAAGTAATCTTAGGGCAATAATACTGTTTTTCTTATATAAGTTTGTAACTCATTGTAATTATTACACTTATGGATGTAAAACAACGTAACCCACTGTTATGATGACTTGTGTTCAAACTGTTTACCATAAACCTATGAATATCACTCAACCATTGTGTTGATCCTTATTAAGGCAGTTATATCGACAGATGAATTGAGCAACTGATGCTCGAAGTTGCAACGAACTTGAAGATGGCTAAACTGTTATCATTCAAACTTTATGTTTCTAGATTTTGGGACCTCTCTTTTGTAAAAACTATGATGAATAAATGAATGATAACTAAATTTTCCAAAAACGTCTCTTTACGATTCATTTTCTATGATTATGACTGTTGTACTATGAAATAATACCCCAAATTAGCTTCCGCTGCTATATATGTCAAAATGGGGGTGTTATATATCTCAACTTTGGTACTCTTAACAAGCTAGCCAAAGACGGTCTTGCACGAGGCATTCCAAAGCTTAAATTCAAGAAAGATCATCTGTGTTCAGCATGTGCATTAGGAAAAAGCAAGAAATCCTCTCATCAACCCAAGGATGAAGACACTAACCAAGAGAAACTCTCTCTTTTGCATATGGATCTTTGTGGCCCGATGCACGTGGAGAGCATTAATGGGAAAGAGTATATCTTGGTGACTGTTGATGATTACTCATGATTTACTTGGGTCAAATTTCTCAGACTCAAAAGGATGAAAGCCCCCTGAAGTGCTATCATCAAATGCATCAAAAAATACTTCAGAATCATATCTGAATGCCATAGTCCGTAAATGTTATGAATCTAGATAAGTGGAACATGAATTTGTCCAATTAGACTCTTCGATATTTTAAGGAAAATTTCAGCCATCAGCATCAACATCTTTTGCTCTACCTCTCTTTAGAATAATGTAAATAATAACCTCAGCAAGAAACATAGTTTCGAAAGACGAAACTGGGACTCTAGCGTTAAGGCTAGCACTGTTAACAATGATATTATTTTCAAAGCTTCATTATTTATGTATGGTACTAAGCCATCTAATACAGCCATGTTATACCCAAAATCTTCCTTGATCCATTCTCTCGATACAATAAAACTCCATAATGTAGGTCTGAATGAAGCAACAAGAAACTGGATTTAGGCATTTCCTTTAATGTCTTCGGTTCACTCTGTTATCCGAGATCCAATAACAGTGAGGCTCGAGGTAAACTAAATGCAAAGGCGGAAATGGGAATTTTGTTGGTTACCGCCACCCTCAAGAAAGCTTTTCCATCCAGAATCGTAATTAAACATAAGAAACCCTGGGAAAATCAATGGATACTAATTTCACTGTATCGTTCTATAAGCTGACAACAATAGGCTAATCTAAACACTTCAATTCAGGACCCATGCGCTCAACTTATGACTCATGCTACATCTAGTTGTCAGGACGCATTCCAAACCCAGTGTCCTCAACAACATTTTAAACCCAACCCAAAACAGAAATGATAAGGATATATTGTCTTCCACTAATTTCTATGAATACTTAATCCTCCCAAAAAGTGCTATTCTCTATTTCCAGTACAATTGTTTCACCACATGCCTGTTTGATATAGCCAGCCGGTTTACCTTCATCAAGCAACCATTGATCTAGATGCAAGCCGTCATCAATAACCTTCATCAACTAACCAACAACAACAATCCCAATCACATAACACAGTTGTTGAAGGAACCGATACCAAAATGCACATATTTTATGTGACGATCCCATGTCATGAAACCTCCTTCAATGAAGTTTCTACTTCACAATAATCATCATCAAATGTGTATCCTTCTCACTCTCTATTAGAACTTATTGGTAAATGGACTAAGTATCATCCATTAGCAAATGTGATTGGTAACCCGTCTCGACCAGTCTCCACAAGAAAGCAACTTGAAACTAATGCCATGTGGTGTTACTTTGATTCCTTCCTAACTTCTGTAAAACCAAAGAACTTCAAAGAGGCTATGCTCGAATCCTCATGGATTAAGGCAATGTGAAAAGAAATTCATAAATTTGAAAGACTATAAGTTTGGGAATTGGTGCCTTGTCTAGATAAAGTAATGTTGATCCAAATTGAAATGGATCTTCAAGGTCAAGATAGACAAATTTGGCGGGGTAATCAAGAACAACTAGATTTAAATATGCTCAATGTATACCATCAAGAGGAGGGAATCGACTTTGAGGAATCATTTGCACCGGTTGCAAGAATAGAGGCCATCCGTATCTTCATAGCAAATGCCGCCAACAAGAATATGATGATCTACCAGATGGACGTCAAAAACGGTTTTCTTAAATGGCGAGCTCAAGAAAGAGGTCTACGTTTCTCAACCAGAAGGATTTGTTTATCAAGACAACCCATTCGCAATAGTACATGCTCAAAAAGGCCCTTTACATTCTGAAACAAGCACCTTGTGCATGATACGATATGCTGTTAAGTTTCCTCATCTCACAACATTTCTCTAAAGGTGCAGTCGATCCAACACTCTTCACAAGGAAAGCAGGAAACTACTTATTACTGGTATAAATTTATGTCGAAGATATAATTATATATGCAATCATCTAATACTGTTATGTGTAATGAGTTTGCTAATCTTATGACCACTAAGTTCAAGATGTCAATGATGGGCAAAATTTCATTCTTTTTAGGATTACAAATTTCTCAAAGTCCTAGAGGCATATTTATAAACCAATCAAAATATGCTTATAACATTATATAAAAATAGGTGAGCTCACTAGTTATTTCCTGTGGTCACACCTATGGGGAAAATAATAAACTGGATACAGATCTACAGGGACACCAGTTGATGCTACACAATCCGTGGCATGATTCTATCCCTTATATGCTGATCCAATGTCCATTATACCCTACCATTTATTGCAGTCTGCTTATTTGCCCGGAATCAGCAAAGCCCTACCGAGAAATCACTTAAGATTGCAGTTAAGCGGAACTTCGATACATTAAATTGGAACCATTAATATGTGGTCTCTGGTACTCGAAGGAAATCGTATGTAAAAAAAACACTATCAACATATTCAGATGTAGATCACAGCAGGGTGGTCAGGTCCACATAGACGTAAGTACAAATCAAGAAGCGCTTAATTCTTTGGTGATAAACTTGTTACCTGGTCTTCCAAGAAGCAAAAGAGCACTGCGATCTTGATTACAGAGGCTAAATATATTGCCTTATCTGGGTGTTGTGCTCAAATCCTTTAGATGATATCACAGCTAACAGACTATGGGTTTAAATTCAATAAGATTTCTTTGTATTTGCGACAACAAAAGTGCTATTTCGCTATGCAGCAACAACTTTCAACACTCTATGAGCCAAGCAATATTGGATGTACGATACACTTCATAACATAAAGGAGCAAGTGGAGAATAGAATAGTGGAACCATACTTTGTTCGGACTGAATATCAACTGGCTGACATCTTCACCAAACCCTTGCCACGAGAAGATTCAACTTCTTAATCGAAAAGCTTGGTATGAGAAGCATGTCTCCGGAAATGCTAAAACGTCCGACAGAGAATAGCACAGTATGTGGGCAACTCGTGGAAATCCTGGTAACATAATCTTATATAAGAAAATATAAAAACCCAAAAAGATTTTTCATTTTATATAAATTTTTCCAAAAAGAAAATATAGAAATATAAAACCAGAAAAGAAAATACAAAATTAAAAAAAATTAGAAAAATACAAAAAGGATTTTCCATGACATGACTTCAAAAAATCGATAACATTTAAGCCTGGAAAGTCATTCAATAATGATCGAGCTGTAAAACGAATTTCGAGCATAAGTTCAAATTGTTTTCAAAACATGTCATATGGCTTGCTATTATTTCAGATAGCAACCCATTCTTCAATTTAAAGGCAAGTATTTCGCCAAAAAGAAAACTTGACCTCACAACGGGAAATTACTTTTTCTTAGATATGAATTACTTCATATTCATTCAAAGGCTTGTGTTTACTTTGCAACACAACCTGTGCTTCCTTTATACAAATTGATGTACGTGTCCGTGCATTTATTTGTCAAAAATAAGAGAAATCTTATTATATGGTGTTGATTTTTCAAAAATAAAATTTAATCACTTTCAGTTTCAAATTAGAAACTAATTTCAAAGACATTTGTTACATTAAATAACTGACTACAGCCATAAAAAGAGAACTGTACATATTTGAGGGGGAGAAATTGTCAATTTATCTTCTTCATAATCCATCAAGTGATAAAAAGAAAAAGGTTTTAAACAATAACGGATTAATATTTAAAGGGAGTTAATTAAATTTAACTCCCAATTTAGTACTTTAGATGTTATGTGTTTATGCCTTGAGGGATTATTAGTGCCAAAATTGAAACTTGGAATTGCCTTAGGAATGTTGTAATACAAAAATGAAAGGGATATGAAACTTTAGGGGGTGAAAGGGTCAAAACCACAAAGTGTTTAAATAACCTCCCACCCCTTCCCATTCCCTTATTTCATCACACACAAACACACCCCTTTTCCCTCTCTTTGTAATCAGACCAACCAAGAAAAACATCAACTCGGGTTTTTCAATCATTAAGGTAAACTAGGAATATGTTTCTTACACCCTAACAAGCTTCTAATAAAAAAGGAATTCATTTTATATCCACAATTTGGACCGAAACCCTAAATCTTGATTTAGGGCTCTTCAATATGAAAATGAGCGAATGGAAGTTCATTAAAAATGTTGAGGGTTTTGAACTATTAGGATAGTATAGAACATGTGTCTAAAATAGTTTCTAATGATGTTAACATATGAATGTGTTTTGTATGATTCTTTGAGTCGAAAATTTAGGTTTAGGGTCAAGAACTTGAAAAAGTTCACGGGTTTGCGATAAGAAGTGTTACAATGATCCTAGGTGAGTAATATAGTTAGTTTAAACAAGAATTAACATCAAAACTTAATTATCTTGGGTTTGAGGGTTCTTACATGTTGAAAATTGCATATATTGATATTTTCATGGTTAATTCTTGTTATAAAAGGGTCATATGATGTTTATGGTTGCTAAGGGTCACGTTGATAATTATTTTGATGCTTAAATGGGAAGTTTGTAGATTTTCAAAAATTAGCTTAGGCGAATTATACTTGTACTAGGCGAAGTATACATGTAATGTACTAGGCGAGTTATACCATCACCTTAGGCGATGTATACATATTTCTATAGGTGAAGTATACAAATAATCTTAGGCGAATTATGCATCAATTGCATTAGGCAAATTATGCAAATAAGCTTAGGCGAATTATGCATCAATTGCATTAGGCGAATTATGCAAATAAGCTTAGGCGAATTAAACATCAATGGCACTATGAGAATTGTACATATAAGCTAAGGTAGTATGAAGACTATTAAAAGGCCCCTAAGAGTATATTAAATGTATGTGAAATATCTTAAGAGGGATCGACCATATAATGGGTAAGGTAGTATGAAGACTATTACCGATGCTATCCTTTCTACGCACTCGTGTTTTCCTAGACATGTCAATAGCGATACAGACAAAAACTGGTTTTCTAAAGCCTAACGTGCACATTCATCAACAAGAAGCAATAGGAAACAAGAATTATAAACTATAATCAATTATACTCATTGAATCTGTCACAAACAACAAGATATAATCAACTAATTGTTAATACAATTAATGTCTAAAAACGTTATTTATATTTTTTGACCTCTCAACGTTTTGATAATAACAAAATGTAAAAACGTTTACAATAAAATTAAACGTTTGTAATATTCTTCATTAAGGTAATCACTTAAGATTAATAATCACTTAAGGTATTCTTAAGGTAATCACTTAAGATTTGTTTGTTCATTTCTAAGATTAGTAATCACTTAAGGTATGAACAAACAAATCATTAAGCATGATTAGTGATCAAGAAAATGTTTTTCTCTTATCCATCATATTTTTACAAAAGAATTTCATAAAAATAATTATACAAAATATTTTCTAATTAAAAGAAAAGTTTTATTAAAAACTTAAAATTTGAAATTCAAAATTTCCCTCCAAAATAGAAGGTTACATACCAGATACAACATTCCCAACAAAAAGACAATAAAAGGAGCGTAGTCTACTGGGCGGCCCCCTTATAGGCATGGCGGCACCCAGATATATCTGGGACCATCAGGACCACCCCCAGTGACCGTTGAGTTTTTCTGCCTATAAATACTACTCCATTCCTTGTAGAAAACCACACCTCTTAGCACGAAATTTTCAGATAACTTTCTCTCTCTAAAATCTTCTTTCTCTTTCTAAATCTCTTTATCACTAACATTCTTAGATCTTGTTTTAAGTGATCTAATCTCTTCTTCTCATCTCTTCTTTCTCATTCAAGTGCAAGAGAAGAACATTCGTATTCGTCAAGAAACGAATTGTTATTTAGTGATCTCTCCTTTCTTCTACTAAGTACCAAATCTCTATTGTAATTATCTTGTGTATTTACGTGATTTGGATAGTGTGTAAATCTGATAGTGTAGATCTTGTGATTGTGTAGTGATTGTGAAGTGGTAGATTGGTTCTAGTTAAGATTAGGACTCGACATTTAGCTTAGTGTCGAAAAACAATGTAAGCGACGTGTAAACGGTTTTCTCCGCCTGAAGGGAGCTTGTTGACATAGTGAAATCTCGAGTAGGATACTCGGGGAGTGGAGTAGGGCGAAGAAGAGCTTCGTTGCCGAACCACTATAAATCTTGGTGTCTTGGTTTAATTGTTCCTTCTTTCATCTCTTTATATTGTTGTTATTTAGCTTTAGTGTAGATATTTACTTTGTTGATTCATATTGTTGATTGGTTGAACATACTGCTTCAATGGAATTCCGAATCTAATAATTTTGAAAGCAAAATTTTAAGAAACGCAAATCAAACCATAACTAGTCAACCCCCCCCCCCCCCCTTCTAGTCTTCCACAATTGAAATCAGAAGCCAAAGTCTCTCAATATTTTTAAAATAACTGTATTTTAAAGCTTTGATCGATCTATGATTCCGCTAAATATCTAGAAACAATCTATGCAAAAGACCAACCACTTTTTTAAAAGTGATAGTTTTTTATTTAATTGAAAAATGATTCGAGCTTATTTAAATCAAAAGATCAGATCTTTGGCATGTTTATTACCAATCGGGACTTCAACCTATTTGTACAAAATCCGAAAACAAATTGGGATGAGGTTATCCCTTTGATAAACAAACTGATGATCTCAAAAAGAGACTTGCAAAAAATAACGAAGCTAAAATGGTTATTTATAATGCTTTGCCTAGAAAAGAGTATGAAAGAATTTTCATGTGTAACACGACGAAAGAAATTTGGAAAACTTTGTTAATCACCCATCAAGTAATAACAATCAAAGATAATAATGATCGCCTTTATGGTTCAACAATATGAACAATTCGCAAACTCTCTCTGAAAAACGTACTATAGATAGTGCTTTGCTAGATTTACCACTATCATTACGAACTAAAACTCTAATGAAGGATATTCTATCTAGCAGAATTATGTTAGGATGTTTCTTAGGGCTCTACATCCTAAATGGAGAGCAAAGGTCACGACGATTGAAAGAGTCTAAATACTAACGTCACTATCTCTTTATGAAACTATCGGAACCTCAAATTTCACAAATATCATCCAGAAAGATTCCAGAAATAGTCAAAGCAAAAGTTGAAAGGACATATCTTCTTTTTAAAGGCTCATAAAAAAGAATCTATGACGAAGATGTTCAACTTCCAAAAGTAAAGATGAAAGTTATAAAAAAAAAAACGCCATGGCGGCTAAGAGACTACAAGAAGTTCTTAAAAGAAAAGGTAATTCGTGAAGACAACTCTGAACGACAAAAAAGACATTCCAAAGAAGCCTTTGATGAACAAGAACGTAAAAGTGATTAGGAACTTGCTTTGAGGATGCGCTACCCAATCTTCTGTATTTGAGAAGTGTCCCAAAACCACCTAAATATAATAGACCGAATAGCTTTTGTCGAGGTTCTTGAGTGATAGCGGGGAAAAGATGATGAGAAGTCAAAAACGAAACAGTTCTCGTAGCTCAAGCAATCAAGTGAGTATGTTCCGAATCTCTTGACTTAATGATAAAACTCGTCAATTAAGATGATTAGTATTAGATAATGAATAATGATAAACTGTGCAAAAGTGAATTAAAAATAATCACTAAAAACAAAGATAAAAGCCACTAGAAAATAGTTTCGAAACAGAACAAGTATCTAAAAGAAAAAGTGTCTACACTCGAAAAAACAGGAGTTGATCTCGAATGTTGTAAAATGTCATATGCTTAAAATTGGAAATTGAAAAACTAAAAGAAGCACTAAACTAACTAAATTGAAAAGAGCCCACATTGCTTAAAAAATGAAATGTTAAGTAATCAAAAACCCTCCCGTGATAATTTAGGTATAGGTTTAAGTTAGTTGAAGCATCATCTAGTAGAACTAAGGAAATAAAATTTTGAAAGCTCAGAAAAAGGCATCCTCTGATAGAGGTCCCATAAATATGGGCGGCCCCCTTAGTATGCAGGCGGCCCCCAAAGAAATTATGGGACCGCCACCAATAGTTACGACTGGATCCTAACAAAAGTGTGTCTTTTCAAAAATCTATTTTGGGTCCTAAACCAAAACATATAATAGTAAACAATGTCAAGGTTCCCGTTGCTAGTGATAATGAAGTTAAACATTTTTATAAGCCATTGTCAAAACCCGGAGTTGGATTTTCAAAACCTAATTTTAGATCAAAAACTCCACCATCCTAGAAGAGTCATCAATAACTATTCTCGTCCTAAAACACCGCAACCAAAAAGAAACGTTGGTTGACAAAATCAATCTCGTGGCTTTCCTGTAATTTGGAACAATTTCCAACGTCAAAGTTACATGCCATGGGAAATGTGTCTTCCATTCCCACATCCCAACCAATTGCATCAAATGCAAGGGATGTTTAGCACTAACAACTTTGGACCCATGAGATATTGGGGACCAAATGTTTGAGTATTATCAATATAAAATAGATATCCTGGACTCCGACTTGGAACCCTGATGATAGATAAAGGATAGCTATGCTTCCAAATACATACGGGATAACCGAAGCTCTTCACAAGCTACAAGGAATACAACGTGAGGATAATAGTCATTTTTGGTAAATCTTCGTTGTAAAAAATCTTGGCAAAGATTACATTCAAATGACTCTCTCAAAATAGATTAATGTAAACAGTAGATAACTTAAATTTAACCTTGTTAAAGTATAGGACAAATATGTGATAATAAGTGTAGAGAACTTTCTCTGAACATGATAGTGAAATCACCAAGGATGGTAAGGTCATAGGTAGAGTATTAGAAAGAAAGGCTTATATGATGAAAATATAACTAAGCCTAAAGACCAAATTTTTCTAGCTACCGGTTGAATAACCACATGCGTCTTATCCAATCGTTAGTATCTAAGAATTAGTTAGAAACTAACATACTTAAGTTATTGATAACCCTTCTGTATGCTTGCAAAATTGTAAAACAAGCTCATCTAGTCATAAGGCTAAAGAATAAAGTCTCAACGACTAGATGTCTTATACTTCTTCATATGGATTCTTCGTCCATCCGCCGTACGGAGTTACGAAGGAAACCGCTACACCTTAGTCATAGTAGATGACTACTCTATGTATACTTGGAATAGATTCCTTAAGGACAAAAATCAGAGCCTTTCGATCAATTAGAAATATTTAGTAAGAAAATTCAAAACCAATTAGGATTAACAATAGGTGTCAATAAGAACCACCACGTAGGAGGAATTTTGGATAATAAGGTGCAATTTAGAATTTTTTGTAATGCCAATGGAATTACCAAACCTCTCACTCCACACACAGCTCCTACAATCAAATGGCGTGGTTGAAAGGAAGAATATGACACTTCAAAAAATGAGTAGGATTATGTTGAATGAGCAATCGTTACCACAAAAGATTTGGTGTAACACAGTAGACACTTCAACATACATTCTCTACCGAATCCTAATTAGAGCCATCTTAGGGAAAACACCTTATGAACTCTTAAAAGGTAGGAAACCTACTCTAGATTACTTTAGAGTGTTTGGAATCAAGTGCTTCATTTTAAATACTAAAGACTACCTTACAAAGTTTGACCTAAAGTCATACAAAGGTATCTTGTTGGGAATTATACATTCCTGACTTAGTACCGTTAGTGATATACTTAGTACCGCTAGTTATAGTTAGTACTAACAGTACAAAGTGTTAAGTACTGCTCAGATAGTTAGTACCGTTAGTATAAAATAGTTAGTACCGTTTAAGAGATATGTATGAGATATTGTAGGAAAAGATATGTATTATCTTTAACCCCGCGTTTTGTAAGCCTGTTTAGAGTTTATCCTTGGTCTATAAAGGAACCCTCATTGCATAGGTAAGAATATCAGTTCAATACTAATAATCTCAATCTCATACAATCATATCCTCATAGTTAGTAATTTGTAATCATTTTAACAGATTAATATCAAAGTTTAGTTTATTCATTGTTCTTCTTAATACTATTGTGTAGATTCTGCATATGCAATAAGTATTCATAGTCATGTTTTCCTAATAGTCAATCTGATTTAATCAAGTTGGCTATCACCCTTACCAAGCTGCAAAGATCTATTCAGTTTGGGAACTCACAATTGGTATCAGAGCCTGTAGAAACTCTGAGTAAGGAAAAACAAAAACATTAAACCTATCTTACAAATCAATTCAATGCCTAGATCCCTAGATGATATTCCATCCAACACCACCACCCGAAACCACCACCACCATCACAAACAACCAACACAACAAACTCCTCACACTGTTTCCAAACGCACTAGAACTTCCTATTCTCAAAAAAGGAGAATATGATATATGGGCCATGAAAATGAAACATTATTTTGCCCAACATACTATTCCTATCTGGAAGTTATACAAAATGAAATGGACCTATAATTTTGATATGTGCAAAAAAACACACATCATTATACCTGGAAAATGCCTAATAAACGACTAAAACACAAATATGGATAATTATGTTTGCAAATATGTTTTTGAATTGTTTTTTTTATGTCTTACAGGTACAAAGATTGAAAACAAAGCAAAAACTAATTTTTTCAGGGTGACTTCGATAACGTTATCACGTTATCGAGGTCGAAATGAAGTCGTTTAAGTGTCCTCGATCCACCACCATTGGAAAGAGCACAAATTAAGAGTCCAACGTACCGGCCTTATCATATTGAGACCCTTTTATTTTGACCTTTTTGTCGTCAACCTGTTTTTTAACCCTTATACAAAAAAATACGACTTGGGCCAAAACAAGGTTTAAATATAACAATTTTCAATAATATAATTAAAGGATAGTCCTACTCATTGGTAATCACCCCTTTAACCAACGACCTTTGGTCCCATGTTCATTCTGCCAAGGGTTTATCCCCTTTTATCCACGCCAGCACGCCACGTGGGCACACGTGGCTGACACGTGGTGCCACGTGGCGGACCCGGACCCGACCCGAACTTGACCCGGCCCAATACCCGACTTGACCCGGCCGTGACCCATCGTTGACTAGCGGGCCAACCACCTTTTGGAGAAAAATTTATTTCAGAATAACTGGAAGGAAAGAAAAGAAATAAAAATAAACCAGGTGTGACCGGTGTCGGCGTGTCCTAAGCGGTGGTTCGCCACCGTTGACCGTCGTTGACCGCCGCCGTTGGGCGGTGGTCCGGCGGCGTTGACCGCCGTTGACCACCGTTGACTGCCGCCATTGACCACCGTTGACCGGTCGTATAAACCTGCGGCAGACCGAACTGACGAAGACAGTAATTTACACCACGTGGGCACCACTCTGTGGTGACCACGTGGATTCTAAATAACTTGAAATGTCAGATGCAATGCCAGTCGAGGTGCAACTAAAAGGTCCAGCTGACATGACAGATACGAGGTACGAGGTTGGCCGGCAAGGTTTTAAGTCCGAGGTACGAGGTATTGTTCCAGGTGGCGGCTGGCCAATCAGAGCGTGACACGTGGCATCTGGCGTGTGTCAGTACGAGGTCAGAGTGCGTGAATCCGTGCCAATCATGGGCAATAATGAGGCGGTTGGTAAGTAGGGCACAAAGACCAAGAATAACCTCAATATCGTGCATAGAGTGGTGGATGACCTAAAAGACGAAAATACATCTCCCACTTAGGCTAACATTACAACAGATCGCTGTACTAGGGAATTTTAAGAAATTTAGGATTTAATTTCAATAGTAGAGTAGTATAATTTTAGGAGTAGTGTAACTTATTTTTTATGTCTTTCAAGCTTTTTAGTCTAGCTTATTGTAAAAGCTTTTTAGCTTATCCTCAACTTATTGTAATGGCTTATTAATAGTTTAATGTAGATGCTTTTTGGTAAAGTTGTGTTACGTAGCTTATTTTCTTATCTCTCCTTCTGCTATTTCCAAATAAGCTTCATGCTTATACTTAATTTTTTGATCCCCTCTCTTAACTAATTCTAATAAAGCTACTTCCATATCTTATTTAGATTAGCTTATTTAGATTAGCTTATTAATAATTTTTTCGATTCAGAGCGTTTCGATGAGCTTATCTTAAGCTTATGTCGATTGCCGTTATTTGTAATTTCAAGCTTATTTTTTTTATATTATCTAATCCTTAATCAATTCCCGACCGAGTTCACTTTGATTGAACACCTTAGTTTCGGTGGATTAATCTAAAATAAATAGTCTTATATTGTTTAGCTATTGTTCTTTCTAGCATAAAATTTTGCTTGTTAATTCAAGCTTTTTTTTCTTAGATCTGAAATCTTAAAATTTACCCGATCCAAGTTTTACTGATTGAACACCTTAGTTTCGGTTAGATTTATATCTAAAGTTTTTATCTTTTACTTATTGTCGTTAAATAAATTCTAAAATAAAGCTTTTCCTTATCTCATTTTTTCTCTTTTCTTGTTTTTTACTTTTTCAAAAAGCTATTTTTGATTAAGCCGATGTTCGAATGCTAAAACGGTGTCATGAGTCTCCTACGCGACTTATTCATTAAGTCTTGAAGCACTTTTATCTTCAGAGGCTGTATTATTTAGCCTTATTAAGTCCTTAAAGTTCTAAACTTTACTAGTTTTCTTATACTTATTAAGCTAGGGTTAGTTCAAGGGTATTTATTGCTTATTTGAGAAGTGGCTTATTTATATAGCTTATATTCTTCATCCTTTCCTTTCTTCAAAAAAAAAAGCCCTTGATAGTTTTTTAGCTTATACTATTTTTTATTTCAAAAGTAGTTTTTTTTATATATAATTTAATCTAGTGTTTTATTTTTACAAATATTAAGTTTCAAAATAGCCTTATTTTTCTAAAAAGTTTTTATCCTTATTGAGCTTGTTTTGTCTAACTTTTCATGTCTTATTTCGTATTTCATCCGCTACATCTAAGGCCGGAGACTTAAGTCGTAAAGTTGATAAATAGATAAAAAAGTTTTTATGAAAGTAATTAGAGATAAAGTTGACACATATTATTTGCTAATTGAAGTAAGCTTAAGTATAAACTTATTTGTTTATTAAGTTTGTAAGAACGGGTGGTTAATCGTTTATTTGCGATCTCTTCAATTTAGGTTTTACATTTCTATCATTTTCCAATTAATTAGTGTAATTTAATAGGATTTTGTAAAATTTTAGCTTATTTGATGTTTGCCATGGCTATGAGCTAGTTTAACTAACTTGTGGTTGCTAAGATGCTTAGTGATTTGGAATTAATTTGCGGTTAAAAAGGTTAAAAAATTAATAGTCAATTTAACATACCGTCATTTACTTTTAATGCATTTAAAAATACTTGTCATTTATTTAAAAGAATTATTACTTTACCTTGTCATTTAATTTATGCAACTTGTTTTCTAAGGATTTTAATTCATGTAAACTAAGCCCAACACTTAAGGAACATTTCACGTCACTAGCCAAAGGCCATACTTTGTCATTTATATCAATATTAGTATAATCTTTAGTTTTTAATCTTAGAATTAAGCTTAGTTTTATTTTTAGTATAAAAATAATTTAAAACCAAAACTAAAATAGTTTTCATTCCAAGCACCAAACGAAACGATTCTCATGAATTTCATTCATACACGTCGCCGGGAAACGACACTCGGAAGATAGTACTAATATTTTTCCTAAAGTTAATTGCTAATCTGATCGGATATACTATATATCCACGACACGCTTAGACTTTTATCAAAAAATGGCGCCGCTGCCGGGGAGAGAGTACCGATTTTTACGGGATGTTTGTGTCGAAAGCCTTGAAGACCCTTCCTTGTGAAGTTATTTTCTTTATAAAAAATATAAAAATACAAAAATATTTTTCATTTTCTTTTATTAATATATAAAAGCAAGAAAAATCAATATATATATAATAAAAAAAAGTAAAAAATATTTTCTTTTCTTTTATTAGTTCAATTATCATATAAAAAATATATAAAAAAATAATAAAATAAACAAAGTTGGTAAAAGAACACCAACAAATAATACCTTCAATTGAGGTATTATCCATAATATATCCCACTCGAGATAAAAGATTCAAAAACTAGCCTTTGTGTCACTTTGCGATATACGGCTCACCTCTTAAAAGTAAAATTTTTAGAGAGCTACCGTGAAGCTTGTTGATTATTATGTTTAAGTTAATCGATCTCGTTTTGTCCTTTAATAAAGTATATTAAACCGAAAAAAAACCCAAAATAATCTCTTTTTCTCTTCTTATATCCATTTAATTCTTTTCCTTTAACCCTCGTAAATTGTTTAATTCTTATGGCATCACTCGATCATCGTTTGAACCCCCTCTTCTCGATTAAAGAATGTTCGTCTTGTAGAGCTTTGTACACTAGAAACTGTGGTTGTTCAAAAGAGAGTATTGAAGACAAGATTCTTGTTCCGAAACCCCCTCAAAATTATGCAACTTGTGAACCCCGTGATGGCTATATTGTCGTATCTCTGCTTTTGTGCGAAAGTGTTTGTGAATAAGGTTGTATACAATTCATGGATAAAAACAAAATTCTAAACACATTCCGACCATCCCGAGGACAACACTAACATTGTTATTGCACCTCAAGAGCCGTTCGTCTTCATCAAGGCCCCATGTCAAAAATTCTTTACGAAGGCCCTCCGCACATTGACCCATCATGCTTACGAGTGTGTGATTCAATTAAAACGATATCTTTTGTCAACGATGTTCCTTGTAATCCTTGTAGTGGGAAAGGTGCTCATTATGGTTACAATTGTCCACCGCAAAGTCCGATTATCTCCTAAGCCACATGGATCAATCTAAAACTTAATGAATCCTACATAATTTGCACGCTTTGCAACAACAATGTATTTCTGGGTACATGCCAACAATGTGTTGGTAATAATATGATGGAGTTTGTTTTTATTGTACTGTTTCGAAATAAACACCAATATTTTTCAACTCCGGACATCTTCTAACGATTCTTCCAAATTTTGCAAACACACCCTCCACAACCCCAAACGTAGAATACTCATGTGAGTTTATGTGGGGAACAATTCTCATTACGGTTACGGATTGATCCACCGTCAAGTCCCTTTGTCTACAATCAGGACCCTTTTCAAATCAAAAACTTGATTATTTTCCACAAACTTCATCCAAGTTTTCCACAACAATTATCCTTGTTTGTGGAATATTGTGGGGTCCTCAGAACTTTTCAAATGTCAATAACCGATTAATGAATGACGATTATTATGACACAATTCTCTGCTATGATTCTAAATCTTTTCGGCTTTGACCCCAAACTCAACCCCCACAATATACCGTCCGTCTCATCCAATCTTCAAATGATCAAAATACCTTCTCAATTCTCAAAACATACTTATGAGCAATGGAACATCCATAATTATTATGGTTTGGTCAAATTATGTAAAAGAAAGGAAGAAGAAAGGTGAATTGCGAAAATCAAACGCTAAAAGATCAATTGGAAAGCTTACCCATTTTGCTTGAGATGACGACATACCATTCAATCACACCATCCGGTTTTACTAACCAAGAGCCCGTTGACTCTCTCATAATAGAGGATGAGCATCTTGACACTATTCCGGCAACAAATCGATACGAAGTAAAAAATCTATGTTAGGAACTTGTCCCGATCCCAAGGTGAGTCTGAGGGTATTCCGACGTGTGTGTGAGAGTCCCCCTATTTGTACAACCCTACCCTCTTAAAGCTATCAAGAAAGATCACTACTGAGATTGTCGTCAATTTCCAAACAATGATGGTACTTCGAGTGATGACGATGATTTTGAGGACCATCGTTACGTTAGCTAAGGAGGTAGATGTTAATCAAAAGAAGGAAGAGTTTTGACTTAGAAAATATTCTTCAAATCCAAGACGTTTATTCTTCGAGAAAATTATTGAACATCAATCGTCTATTGCTAATATCGAATCTTTAATGTAACTCCACTTCCTAATTTGTGCTCAAAACTCCTTCTCCATTTCCATCCCCGTTAATAACCCTTTCTTTGAGAAGTCCAATACTTCTCTCCTTATTCGATAATTCTTTACCCTAATTCGAGGTCTTTTAGCGATCATATGGAAGAGACGAGTAGTGCCATGTACCACCTCTCAAGTCTAATAACTCTCTTCCGATATGATTCGTTTCATTTTGGAATTTGCCCGATCAGGGTGAGTTGACCAACGGTTGTTATGGAAGAACCTCGTTCATGTGCCTAATGTTTACCACCCTCCCAACCTTTTGGATAGATTCAGACCTCTTAATCCGAACACCTTCCTTCCCGTAGTTTCACTTAACCACTGATTTCTTATTGTCTTTTCTCATCCGAGGATATGACACAATTTTTGACCTCCGGCATTTTCTACTTTTTATTTTCTTCTCTTAAGCCAGTGGCATATGAAAATCCGATAGTGATTTTTCTATTCTTCTGTTTCTGCCCCAAGGACAAAAGGAATCGGGAGATCAAGCGAGAGACTCCACCAAAACACGCCGCTTCTCGGGCGGCTACCCTTGTCTTTTATTTCTTTCTATTATCTTAATAAATAATGGTTATTTTTAAAGAGCCCAAGTGTGGGGGCGTGCTTCTTTCTTTGGTTTGTGTATTGTTTTTGCTTGCAGGATTCCTCAAGATCATGAAGACCCGTGCTTGTTTTCAATCCTCCATATCCGTCTTCGATCTTTATTGCTATTTTGGAATCCTCAACCTGATCATTAGTTATATATTGTTTCCCCCCGGTCAACATTAGAATATTTCATTTGTCTTTTCATATCCTAAATGTGGGGGTAAAACCCAACATTTTTGAACATTGAGGCCAATGTTCCATTCTAAGTGTGGGGTGGTGGGGGGGGATTTCTATCGAAATTAATCATGACCTTGTGCTATTTGTGTTCCCACGCAGACCCCGTTTTGAGACCAAAAATTTTAATTTTTTTTTTATTAGGATAGAAAATAAAAAAAATGAAAAAAAATGATGAAAAAAATGATGAAAATATAAAAATGTTAGTAAATAAGTATGCCCATAAACTTGTAGTTTTTGACTTAGATCGAGTTTAAACTCTAGACTAGCTTTCCTCCTTAGCTTTCGAACTTAATGTTTTGCTTAACTTCAAAATTTTCAAAGAACGAAAAATGATAAGTTAAATATAAGTTCTGATGCGAAGCGTGGTATTAGTTGGATATCTTTAAGCTTCATAGAGGTTAATTTGGCTTTTTGCTCCCACGACTAATAAACGCTATATAATTGTTGATAAAATTAAAGTTTGCTTTAGTTTTTGCGACTCTTTATTTAAATTACTTTCGTAAATATTCCTTTGGTTTAAAGTAAGGTACACATCGATTTGCAGTGTTTTGGGGAAATAGACCTCATGGACCATTCGCTCGCATACCGATGTGGCAAGTTTGTTAAAAGACCACACAGGACTTGAAATTTGCTACTAATAACAAATTATTAATAAACCGAACCGAAAATATGACTTCTGGATCATGACTGGCGCGCAATGCACGATGTGACAAATCGTTTAAAGGGTGACAGAAAGAAATAAAAATAAAAGTGTGGGCTGATAAAAGTTTACTGCAACTTTCCGCTCACACACTAACCGAATGTTGCAGTCCTTCTAAATAAGGCACATATAATAATCGAGACTGATAAAGTTTTGTTGCATCTGCCCTCATAACCGATGTTGCTGCCTTCTAAAGTCGAGAAATTAACGAGGTCAAATTAAGTTTGCTGCAACTTGCCGCTCACAACCGATGTTGCAACAAGCCCTTCTAAAGGACCAATGTTTGATAATAATGTTTGCAAGAAATAATAAGTTTAAAGCCAAAATTTCGAACTCCGGGGTTATCTAAAAAGCCTATCCGTCTCGTGACTCGAAGTTGAGTTATTGCGATGAAATTTAAAAAGGATAACCCCTAAATCTTAGAAAATTAGAAACCTTAATTGGACCTTATTCCACCATATCTTTAGGAAAGAGAATTCAAACTAATTATGGTCTAAACCGGTATTTATTTAAAAAGGACATAATAATTATGTTCATCAAAATACAAAAAAATCCTTAGAGGAAATTAAGGAGATATGGAGCAAAAGTTAAGTTTATACGTACACAATTAGCATTTATGAGTATATTAAAGCATCTAATCGATATTTAACTTGAATCCATTTTAAGCGTAGTTTGGGGATGTGAAAAATCAAGGATGACGAACTCCGTTCTTTAAGCCTTTTTAAAATGTATAATTGTTATCGTTAGCTTTTTATTGAATAAGTTGTAAAACCTGGGGCGCATTCGAATAAATGATTTTTAATTGACATTTCTGTTCTTGATGATTGGATGGGGATCCATAAGTTAGAGGGGGTTTAATTAATTATATTTCCGGCGGTTTATTTACATTGCTGTGGGACCACAATGGTTTATTGTGGGAGAATTTTGATATGTGCTAAGAACATTACATCATTTGTACCCTGGAAAATGCTAGATACAACTAAAACACGAAAAACATGGATAATTATGTTGCCAAAGAAGTTTGTACTGTGTTTTTATGTCTACAGGTACAAAGGATTAAAAACAAAGCAAAAACGTAAATTTTGAGTGACTCGACGACGTTTTCACGTTATATCGAGGTCGAAATGAAGTCGTTACTTTCCTTGATCACACCATTGAAAGAGCAAGAAATTACGAGATCCAACGGTACCAAACCAGGCCTTTCAAATTTAACCCTTTTAAATTTGACCTTTTTATCGTACCCAGTTTGAACCCTTAAACTAACAATAAAATGACTTGGGCCAAAACAATTTTAAATATAACAGTTTGCATAATAAATTAAAGGATTTCCTACTCAGCTGTAACACCATTACCGCAAACCTTTGGATCTCATGTTCGAAGTTTCATGCCAGAAGGTTTATCCCCTCTTTATCCACGTCAGCAATGCCACGTGGGCACACGTTGCTGACACTGCGACCCGGACACCGACCCCAACTTGACCCGACCAATACCTACTTGACCCGGCTAGTGACCCGCCGTTGACTGGCGGTCAACCACCTTTGACCGGTGGTCCGACGGTGGTCAAGCGGTGGTTCGCCACAGTTGACTGTCGTTGACCGCCGCCGTTGGGCGGTGGTCCGGCGACGTTGACCGTCGTTGGCCACTGTTGACTGCCACCATTGACCACTATTGACCGGTATTACAAATCCGTGTCATTTCCGGTCGGCGGCTGACCGAATGAGAAACGGTGGCAGAACATATTTACGCAATGTGGCACCACTCTGGTGGTGCCACGTGGCAATTCTAATGATTAATGTCGATTGCTGAGTTCGAGGTGCAGACTGACATGTCAGTACGAAGTACGAGGTGGCAGGAAGAGGTGTCAGTCCGAGGTACGAGGTACTGTTCCAGGTGGCGGCTGGCCAATCAGAGCGTGACACGTGGCATCTGGCGTGTGTCAGTACGAGGTAGGCGTGTGTCAGTACGAGGTCAGAGTGCGTGAATCCGTGCCAATCATGGGCAATAATGAGGCGGTTGGTAGTAGGCAAAAAGACCAAAATATCCTCAGATCTTGCATTATGAGTGGTGGATGACCTAAAAGGACGAAAATACCACTCCCACTTGGAGGCTATAAATACAACAGACGCAGTAGCTTAGGGAGTGTTAGAAATTTAGGATTTAATTTTTCAATAGAGTATTTATAGCTTATTTTTATGTCTTTTCTAGCTTTTTTAGTCAAGCTTTAATGTAAAAGCTTTTTAGCTTATCCTCAACTTATTGTAATGGCTTATTATAGTTTAATGAAGATGCATTTTGGTAAAGGTTGGTGTTACTTTTAGCTTATTTCTTATGCTTATTTTCTTATCTCTCCTTCTTATCTTTTGCTTATTTCCAATAAGCTCTGCTTATAGCATATTTTGATCCCATCTCTAAGCGTTATTGAATTAAAGCCAAACAACCACCTTAATAAATATACAAATATAAATCAAATTATAAAATATATATTAGTAAGTGTAATCGTAAAAACACAATCAATGATACCGAGAAGTAGTATATAATGTTCCCGGGTCGTTTATCCCCAACGAGGTGGGACTGGAGAATCATACAGTCGAAAGATTAAATTTGAATGGAGAGAAATGATTTTGAGAGTGTTGAAAGGTTAAATTAAACAATAACAAACAAAAACGTTTAAGAAAAACTAAAACTTAAAATTAAGCAGAAAAACGAGAGCACAATCCGAACAAAGGGTTAAAAACCTAAAATCTTCAAATTTACCTACAAAAATTTCACTTCTAAACTACTCTAGGAACTATATAACGAAGATGAAAAAACTAACCGAAAACGGAGTCGTTGACTCAAAACGAGTCAAGACAAAAAAGATAAAAAATCGCAACCGAGCCCCGTTTCTTTAAAAATCAAAAAGTATACAAAATGACCCAACAAAACTTTTATATTTTTCCTCGAAAATTTATGACTAAAGAAAATTTTCTAAAAAACAAAAATATTTTTTTGATAATTTTTGTATTTTTTATGAATTTTTAAAACTTTTAACTAAATTAAATTATAAAAAATATTAAACTAATTTTAAAAATTATGAAAAAATTACAGAAAATACTAGACCTAAAAACTATCCTAAGAAAAATAAGACACTCGAAAAACAGCTTAAAAATAAGCTCAGAATAAGCTAAAACGGGCTTATAGCTATAAGGCCAAAAACCACCTTAAATACCTAAGTGCCCAAGGGTCTTACATAAAAGACCCAAGGGCACAGCGGTAAGCGAGTTATAAAAGGGGTGTATTGAGGGTGAGACCCGGGTTCGAGTCTTGCTCACCCGGGACCAACCCTTACCTCTCCCCTCTTTTATCTTGGACAAACATTACAAAAGCGAAAGTGTAAAGGTCATGCAGCTTATTATATTTCTAAAACCTAAAACTTTTTTTTATGAAAAACTCAGAATACTGAAAAAGTGCTTTTTTGATGGCAATTTGGCTAAATTGAGCTAAAGCTTAAATGATTTTTTCTTGGTGCCTTTGGAACAATAAGCTAACATTCGATCAAATAAGCCAAAAAGGGGTTCTACCCTATCCTAAATAAGCACTTGTGAGTTAAATTATGCAACTAAATAAGCTGGAAAAGAGCTTAAAGAAAAGTGACAGTAAGCTTAAATGAACTTAAAGGCTAAAATGCTCAAGTCTTTTGGACTTTTAGACTAATAAGCTAAAGACAATTGAAGATGAGTAAGGACAAAAAGTCATTTAAACTAAACTATTTACGCAAGTAAAAGCTAATTTGAGCAAAAAATAATAACTAAATAAGCTAGAAGACAAATAAGCACTTATACTATAACGGAGATAAAACAGAATGAGGAGACAACTTTGAGCTGATTTATAAGCTAGCAAACAAATAAGCAAAACCTTAAATCCTAAAAACAGATTAAGATTGACCTCCAAACTATAAGAAAAAAAAACAATTAAAAAGTATTTGAATAAGACATAAAGAAGTTATAGCTACTGAAAAAGACTCGTATCATTTTTTTTTAATCTGATGCAATTTGACAAGTTTAAGTGTAAAATTTACAAGAGAATGAGAGACAATCTAGGTACTTGTTAACTACTTGCATTACCTATGAGAATAGGACTAAATGAGTGCTAAAAAACAGATAATAATTCTAAAATTAACATAAGCTAGACTGCATTTAGGTGGCCTTGAATTTAAAACCAAACTTGTGAAATGACTTAAGAAATGGATCCAACTTTGAAAAACTCTAAAACCATAAACTAAGAATTTAATAATGACTAAAACTACTTAAAAGCACTTAGGAGTCTATCGGTTTGATTTTGGGCTCTGTTTTTTCCTTTTCCTTGCCAAACACACCTTAAATTATATTTTTCAAATTAAACTAAAACAGGCAATTAAAGGCAAGAACAAAATTAAGAAAAAGGCATGATAGGACATATACGCACTTAAACAGAACTATAAGTAGAATAAGCAAGACCATAAGCACTTTAGCACAGTAATTATGCATAAAACTATAAATGAACACTTACATGGTCCAAATGTACAGGAATCCAAAAATCACTAAACCTACACCCCTAAGTCAGCGGTGAAATAGAAGCTTATCAAACCCCTACACCCTTCCATTTCTGCTTATTTCATCAACCATTCAATCAGCTTATTATGAGCTTATGAACAGAGTACTTGAATTTTTAAGTAAAATTAGCTTGAATGAGCTTAATTGTGAAAACTTAACTGAGAAATGAATTTAGAAGCTTAAGGAAAACAAGAGAGCTTAATGAAACAGTATGAAAGCTTATGAAGATTTAATTGCTTAAAAGGAAACTTGAAACAGAAATTGAAAGCTGGAAATGAAGTTATCTTGTATTAAAATGAGATGAGGTACAAAGCTTTGAAAGTAAATGACAGAATTTAAAATGAAATACAATAAGCTGAAATTTTAAAGTAATAAGCTAAAACTACTCCTCGGTGCTTTGTCTTTTCTCTTGCTTTTATAGGCTGAGAGTCTTCATAGCATCTGTGTTTGTTGTGTTAGTTTGCTGAGAGCAATCCGAGCTCAATCCTCACCCTTCATTCTTCTTGCTCCCCAATCCAAGCAATCTCAACCCTTTGTTTTTTTGTGCTCAACATGGGACTGCCAAGGTGGCAATAAAGAGGGGGGGGGTTAGTGGAGAGGGGTTAAGGGTTTAATCCCCTGTGGTATTGAGGATCAGGTAAAAGGAGGAGAGGAACCCGAGACTAATATGGAGGTTTGGGCTTGGCGGAATATAGGGTATAACTGGGTTTAATTTGTCAAACACAGGGTAAACGAGGTTTAGGGGTTAGGGGAGAGAGTAAAAAGGGATTTGGGGGTAAAGGGTAAAAGTTGTAAATATTTTAGGGTTAGGGGTTTTGGTTTTGACAGTTTAAGTCCCTAAGGTTGGTTGGGATTTTCATTGTTAGTCCTTGGGGTGATACAGGTTTGAAAACTTGGCAGGATTGGCCCTCTAACCTATATAAGTTTAATATTACATATGTCCTTGTGTTTTATTATAAACTTTAGGGGGTTTGCATTTAAGCCCCCTAAAGGTTACACTTTTCCTTGAATTGCAAATTAACCCCTGTAGGTTACCCCTTCCATAACTTTGGGATATGACACTTTCGGTACCCTTAATTTTGCATTTCTCTTATGGTTTACTTTGACTTTGAACGGTTGACTTTTTGTTGACTTTTTGACCCCGGCTTTTGACTTTTCAGCTCTTTTTGTTTCCGTGCTCGTTTTTGTCCGTTTTGCTTTGTTTTTCGTCCTTTTGTGAATATCCGTTTCCTGCACAACACAAATGCAAAACAAACATATATTTGGCAGTTTTTGTCTGTTTTTGGTCATTTAAGCTCGTTTATTTAGTCATAATAATATGTGTATATAAGCACATATTACTTATTTAATAAGCTACTTCCATAGCTTATTTAGATTAGCTTATTTATATTTGTTTTTCGATTTAGAGTCTTTTGAGTGAGCTCTGTTAAGCTTAATTTTCGATTGCTTATTTTATTCAAGCTTATTTTTTTATATAGATCTAATGCCTTAAGTCATTCCCGATCCGAGTTCACTTGATTGAATACCTTAGTTTCAGTGATTAGATCTAAAAATATATTCTTATATTGTTATAAGCTTATTTTCTAGCTAAAATTTGTTGCTTTTAATTTTAAGCTTTTTTTTCTAAGATCTAAAACTTTAAATAACCCCGATCCAAGTCACATTGATTGTCACCTTAGTTTCGGTAGATTAAGATCTAAAGTTTTCGTCTTTTAGCTATTGTACGTTAGAATAAAATTCTAAAAAGCTTTTGCTTATCTCATTTTTTTTCTCCTTTCTTGTTTTTTTACTTTTATCAAAAATGCTATTGTTTGATTAAAGCTCAATTCGAATGCTAAAAAGGGTGTCATGAGCCTCCCTACTCGACTTATTCATCAAGTCTTGAGCACCTTTATCTCGCGAGCTTATATTTAGCTTAATTAGTCATTTAAAGTTCTAAACTTTCGCTAGTTTTTTCTTATAGCATAATGAAGCTAGAGCTTATTTCGAAGGGTATTTATAGCTTATTTGAGAAGTGGCTTATTTATAAGCTTATATTCTTCATCCTTTCTTCGAAAAAGCCTTGATAGTTTTTTAGCTTATTCTAGTTTTTATTTCAAAAGTAGTTTTTTTATATATAGATTTAATCTAGTTTTATTTTTACAAAAATTAGTTTTCAAAATAGCTTATTTTTCTAAAAAGTTTTTATCTTATTAGCTTGTTTTGTCTTAACTTTTCATGTCTTATTTCTTATTTCATCCTTCTACATCTAAGGCCGGAGCTTAAGGGTCTTATAAGGTTGATAAATAGATAAAGTTTTTATCTTTATAGTTTTTATGAAAGAAAATTAGTAATAAAAGTTGACAGACCGTATTTTGCTAATTAGTGAAGTAGAGCTTAAAAGTGATAAACTTATTTGTTTATTAAGTTTGTAAGATCGGGTGGTTATCGTTTATTTGCGGCTCTTCAATTTGGTTACATTTTCTATCATTTTCCAATTAATTAGTGTAGATTTAATTAGTTATTTTATAAAATGTTAGCTTATTTGATGTTTGCCATGCGTAGTGAGTAGTTTAACTTGTGGTTGCTAAGTGATTATTGTTTAAATTTTAAGTGGGTTTTAAAAAGTTTAAAAAATTAATAGTCAATGATACATACCTGTCATTTACTTAATGCAATTAAATACTTGTCATTTATTTAAAGAAACATTTTTACTTTTACTTGTCCGTTAATTTCTGCATTGTTTTCTCAGGATTTTAATTTGTTAAACCTAAGCCCACACTTAAGGAACATTGTCCCACGACGTCCACTTAGCAAGCATCTTTGTTCATTTATATCAAAACAAAAACCAGTTATAAACCTCTATCTTACAAAGCTATTCAATGGATGGATTAGAAGATGATATTCTACCACCACTACCACCACCATCACAACCACCAACACAACAAACCCCTCACACTGTTTTAACCATCAAACTTCCTATTCTTAAAAAGGGATAATATGACATATGGGCCATGAAAATGGAACATTATTTGGCCCATACAGACTACCTATCTGGGAAGTTATTCAAAGAGGAAATGGTCCCATGAGTGTCTCAACTGATACAAATGGTTTAATAAAGGTTCTGCCTCCCAAGACTGCAGAAGAAATCTTAGCCATAGAAAGAGAAAGAAAAGCAAGGACTACTTTGCTTATGGCTTTACCAGAAGATCATCTTGCTAAATTTCATAAAGTAACTGATGCTAAAGAAATGTGGGAAGCTATCAAATCTAGATTTGGTGGAAATGATGAATCAAAGAAGATGCAGAAGTATATTCTAAAGCAACAGTTTAAAGGCTTCTCTGTATCAAACTCAGAAGGGCTACATAAAGGCTATGACAGGTTTCAGAGTCTTCTGAGTCAACTAGAGATTCATGGTGCAGGCGTATCCACTGAGGATGCAAATCAGAACTTTAATCAGCTCAGACTATACCTTAAAATATATATAATATAATAAAATATCAAATATATAGTAAGAATAGTCTAAAAGCAGAGTCAATGATACCGAGAGTAAGTATAGAGCTTCCTCGGGTCGTAAATCTCCCAAGAGGCTTGAATGGTTAAATCGTACGATTATGAATTGATGATTTGAATTGAGGAAACCAATTGATTTTGATTTTCAACTAGTAAACCTAAAATATTAATTAAGAAAACTAAAATTATTCTACGGGAAACAAGCAGTGGAAAATAAGAATCTTAAATATATACGGGGAACAAAATTAGTTATACGGATAAATCCTAAACTACTGGGGGCATTAAATAATGGCAATGAAAATTAAGAAATCTACAAAACCCCCCCCCCCCGGGAACGTTAATAAGGCTAAAAAATACTTAACTAAAATAATTAAAATAAATAAAACTAAATTAACAATGCAATTATAGACTACGGGATTAAATCGGCAGCCTAAAACTAAAAATTACAAAAATAAAGTCATAAGATAATTTTAAAATTTATTAAATTAAAAATATTCTAACTTAAAATGATAAATGTAAAAAATTTCAAAATCGGAGTTAAAAAGCGAACAAAACGGTAAGAAACGAAAAAGCCGAACTCGTAAACGGGCCCGGAACTGAATTTTAAGCAAAAATTACCCTACACAAGTTTTATTAATTTTCCTACAAACTATTGATTAAGAAAATTTTCTAAAAAATAAGAAAAATATTTTTTTTGTTTAATTTTTGTATTTTTTATGAATTTTTAAAATTAAACACTAATTAATATAAGAAATAGAAAAAGACAGAAAATAAAAGTCTAAAAAATTCTGTGAAAATTTAAATTAAATAAAGGAAAACGTTAACAAAGTTAAAAAGTTAAAAATGCCCAAAAAATTTACTGTAGCAATTATAATTAATTCAAACTAATTAAATTTAAACCCTTAAATTTAATTAATTAAATTAAATAAATCTCTAACTACATAACTGGGACTAGACTAACTGTGTAATACCCTAAAGGACTAAACAGTTTCAGTGTTAACGAGAATCTAACCTAAGGAATTAACTGTGTCTAACAAGTAAATCGAAAGTTACATAAATGGTACCCTGATCCTGAGCTCTCGATTATCCATGAAGGTCAAAATTCCAAAAGAACTTTTTAGACAAAAACTCCCAAAAAACAAACTTTAGTGAGTGGATAAAGGGGATACTTTTAATAAAAGCCAAAAAAGCTGCTAAAAAGGTCACAAAAGCTAGAAAATAAGATGAATCAGCTGACAGAAGGTAAAAAAGCTTAGAGAGCTTATTAGCCTTTTTCTTTGAGCTAAAGGGGTTAAATTAAGCTAAACTAAGAACTAACTTAATATTAATGGCTAACATTACCTAAGTTTGCTGAAGGAAGCTGAAATAAACCCTAAAATAAGCTGAGACATCAATAAGCTATGCTCAATTTTAATTGAAAACAGGAAAAAGGGCCACTTTACACTTAAAGTTAAGCCACCTAGGAATGGAATTAAGCTGTGAGATTTTGGGGGCTTTACAGGACTACCAGAGGGGCTTCCTAAAATTGCAAATCTCCTTACCCTTAATATTAAATAAGCGGAAAAGAGGGAGAAAATTGGATGGTGGCTCAGCACCAGGGGAATTCAAACAGTGGCTTAAGGCCCTTTTTTGGGCTTATCTAACAAGCTCAAACTAGCTTGAAATGAAAAGTAATCCTTAAACAGATGGAGTGAAGTGCAAGCTGAGCTTAAGCTCAAATTTTGGAGTTTTAAAATCAGCTTAAAGCTGCTGATTTTTAACGCCTAAAAGTTAAGGTTTTTGAAAAAATTTAAATTAACATACTTGACCCACTTAGTAAATTAAAAGTGCAAAAAACAACAGAGGCTTTTAAAGAGGATTCTGGTGACTAAAAAGGAGCACAAAGATGGTGCTTAAGCTGCTCAAATCAGCCTAAGCCCTTAAGCTTAGTGTTTCTTTGTAAAGTTGACAGAAAATGAAGGGTTCTTAAAAACCTAGTTTTATACTAAATTTGGTAATTAGATTGATCTAATTAAGCACATACACTCAGCCAAAGGTGGCTGAGTGCTTGTAACCCACACAATCCCCCATATGACCCATTTTGCCCTTTAAGCCAAACACCCCCTTATTTTCTGAAATCGGGTTTTTACCCTTTTTTAAGTAAATGAAGGTTGAGAGAATTGATTATAAGTATGTTTTAACAGCTTTAACACATTCTTAGACAAGATTAATAGATTACAAGTTAATTAAAAATTAAATAAGAAAAGCTAAACTAAAACTAGTGTGTCTTCGGCATTGTGTTTTCTTGTATTTATATAAGCTTCAAGGCTTCAAATGCTTCTCTCTTTGTGTTTCTTGTGTGTGTGAAGCCTCAGCAACAAATCCTAGCCCTCCATTGGTGTTGTGTTTCTTTTTTTATTCACAATCCGCCATTGATTTTTCTTGGATTATGGGGGATTGCCAGCGTGGCGGGTTTAACAGGTTAGTGGGAGGTGGGATTTGCTTAGACTGGGTTATAGAAGGGTTGGGTAAAAGGGTGAAGCTGGTCATGTGATGGTGGAGCTTTTGAGGGAGTGGCGGGAAAGAGTGAGAGGGACGAATAGGGAGTGGTGTACAGGTTTGAAAGTTTGAACATGCCAAGAAGAACCCCTCGACTTCTATGCACTTGTCACTCTTTTGTTTCTTTTCTTTTTTTAGTTATAAACAACTTTAAGAATAGACAGAAATGGCCCTTGTGTTTTTAAAAACAAAGAATTAAAGAAAGAATGGTGTATTGGCAGAACTGGCCCTTAGCCTTTTAAAGGGAAAAACATTTTGTAAATTTGCAAATTCAGTCCTTCTCTTTTTTTAAAACACTTTTCCTTTATAAAACATTTTCAAAATTGACAATTTCAGTCCCTGAGGTTTATAAAAAGTATGATGGGCCTTAATTGGGCTTGGGTTTGTGTACTGGGCTTGTATTGGGCTTGGGTTTGGTTATTGGGCTTGTATTGGGCCCAATAAGGTTTAGGCTTATGTTATTGGGCTTTTTAAGGCCCAATAAGGTTTGGGTGGGTTTTGTGTGTACAATGGCTGAGATTGGCTTGTTCAAGGGCTAGGATCGGGCCTTCAAAGTCTTCATAGTCTCTGTCAATTGCACACAAATGGGCTGTTGTCATTGATTGAGGGCCCATTTGGTCTTCACAGTCTTCATCAATATACTATTGGGCTTTTCCCGGCCCATCAGATGGGTTGAGATTGCAACCAATAGTATTCTTCAATTACGGCTCCGGTTTTGACTGTTAATTTGTTGAGTTGACTTTGACTTTGACTTTTCTGGTCTTTGGCTCTGCTTTGGCTTTGTCCTTCACAGCTTTTCCATTCCGAGTCCAGTTTTGTCGTTTTGGCTTTGTTTTTCGTCCTTTTCTTGGTTATCCGTTCCTGCACAATACATTTAGCAAAACAAGCGTATCTTTGGCATTTTAAGTCCGTTTTTGGTTATTTCAGCTCGTTTTTAAAGGTAAAAGGTATGTGTATTTAAGCACATACCAAAATCCCCCATACTAAGGTATTGCCGTGTCCTCACGCAATGCTATGAAGTAAGCATTAACGAAAACTAAGACTCTTGACCCCCTCCGACTAATAACTTTGAAAAGTAGCAAAGTGTTTGTCAAAGGAAAGAATCAATAGCTTCGACAAATCCCGATTAACACCATTATTTTGTATGTACATTGACTACTCTAATTTTTTTACTCCTAGTGTGGACAATTTCAGTTAGCGAATATATCGCCCGTTTACCTCATTCGATTGCATTGATTCTTGACTTACTACTTCTTGTACTTGCTATGATCCTTAATCCCAAACCACCTTAATGTCACTTTATGAACAATTTATTCCAAAAATATACAATAATTTATGAAATGTTTTATCAAACTAAATGCCAAATTGCGTCGATTTTCACAAGAAGACAAAGCAAAAATGTGTTTCCCAAAAATGAATGAACAATAGTTGACGTGTTTCTCGAAATAGAGGTAAAAATAATTTTCCAGTTCTATGTCAAATGAATTACTTATTTTCAAGAATAGGTCAAAAACTTTCATCATCATATATGGTGTGTAATAATCGAAAAGAGTTCTTTTTGGCAATGTCGGGTGTGTCGTCGCTTGGTCCTCAATTATGCATAGCCTAGCTAACTATGCATAATTCAGGAAGAGCCACGCTATGTCGGATTAATCGTCGCCTTTAAACTAGTGGTTTTGGATAAATGTTTGGGTGAGAACACTTCCAAATGGTGGATCCTTATGCAAGTAATCCTATTTGATTCGATTTCGTAAGAACAAGTCCGAATTTTCTTGCGTTCCTTGAAAACTTTTCTTTCAAATGGCATTGACTTAGAAAGTCACCTTGACCGAATAATTCCAGAAGGTATATCCATGTGTCACGTGTAATGTGTGAAATCCCATCTAATTCACAATGTTGGTGGTGAAATACCAAGAAACCTAATACCGACACTGAGAAGGAATCTTAACGAGATCAGAAGACTACAAAAAAGTGGATGGAAAGCCGAGTTTGTGAATTCCCAGAGATTATGAAAAAGACTTCTCCTACATCAAATGCGTATTACTGTACTTTCTCTTGTTACAACGATCGATAATTGTGAAGGAAATCATCCTACGACAAAACAAAAATCACTCCGGTTTTACCAATCGATAACCGTGAAAAAGACTCCTCCCACATCAAATGTATCTTACATTATCTTTCTTTCATTTTTTTGATATGTCGAACGACGTCCATAGTGGAAAGTTTCTTCTACGTCAAACCGTGAATCATCCTTGTTGAATAAAACCGTAATCGTAAATAAGACTTCTACCCCCGAAACGTATGTGTTCGGTCATCTAATGTTACGGATGAATCCTACACAAGCTCGAGTTGTGAATTCGAGGTGTTTGATTTGTTCTTATTTTCTGCCCTTGTGACAACTAGGATACAAACGTAGAGTGGTGACTCGGATACCAACGTACAGTCACACAAGGATGGCTCAAAAGGAGAGCTTTCGGCACGAGAGCTAAGCACAATGGTCAGATCCTACTGGATCATTTAGGTGGATGTCATTCGTCATCATTTTCGTTAGGGATAAACACGATACGCGATGGATAGTTGGAGTTTTTCGATTCGGGGGGGGGGGGGGGTGGTGGTAGATAAAAGACAATCTCGTTTGTCGTCTCCATTTATTCAGTTGAGGATTCCTTGTGCTTGACTAAATCCCCTTTGATCGTCGATGGTCAATGGCGGATAGCCATAGTTGAAAATTTATGTGCAAAATTTCCGCTTGTTATTCGTTTATGTGATATGTGATTTTAGTCGAGTGGTGTACGTTGTGCGGCTCGAGGCTGCATTGGAAATGAGTTCGATCGGTTGTACACGTACCCGGATTTTTAGCCCCTCGTTGAAGCCCCGGGATAAGGGGTCCACGGACGCTCGTTGAAAGACACGGACAGAGTCGAGTAGGAGCGGTCGCGATAGGTGTGCGAGCTAAAAAATCCACGCCAGTTGGGCTGTCGGGCCGGTGACGATCGCGCCTGAGACACCATGAATAATGCTCGAAGTTTGATAATATAAGAAAACTTGACCATTAGATAGGGTATGTATCCATGGCTATAAAGCCTGTGAGCACCCTGTGATGTTAAAAATCTCTTTTTGGGTATGGATCCGCGTGTGAACACCCTACAATGATAAAAATCTTTTTGGATATGCATCCATGGCTATCAGGCCAGTGAACATCCTATAACTTTAAAAACTTTTCTTTAGCTGGACTTAGCCGGAACTAAGTCGAAAATTGTTGTTAATCATGGCTTGACTATTTAGCAAGCATGAGTTAACGTAATTGAACTGACTGACTGGCATGGCTTGGCTATTTAGCAAGCATACCGTTATGTGATTATATGTGCTTAATGATAAGTACCTTGTTTCGATTAATGTCGTAGTGCTTTCGATGGAGTTATGTATACTCCGAATGATTACCGCAACGATGCGTTCTCTTTTGATGAAATAGGCTTGACTGTTAGCAAGCACGATTTAATAAAATTTGGTCAGCGGAGTACGCTTTTTTCCCCAAAGCTAATCGATTTGCATGGCTTGACGGTTAGCGAGCATACAATTATGTGATTTTGTACGCTTAATGATAAGCGCCTTGTTTTGAATAATGTTGTAACGCTTTCGATGGAGTTATGTACACTCCAGACGATTTTTATAATGACGCGATCTCTTTTAACGAGACCCGTTGGACGATATGTGTTTTGATTTGATCGGTGTGATCACCGATGATTTTTGAATTGATTGTCGCTTTGAAAAAATTTCATAGCGGCGAGGTATGTGGCTATGTGAGACATGTGGAATCCATCGAGATGACATCTTCATCATTGCATGTGGAAATTGGGACGAATAAAGCGATTAAAGCGCCGGGACGTCGCTCCCTAAAGGGGTAGATAATGTAACATTTCTGAATTTAAGATCAATATTTGAACCGAGCCAATTTTTTTATTAGAATTCATTTTTATTCTTTTTGCTCGACCTGATAAAAATCGTCAATTTTAATTATTCGTGTGTTACGACTTGGATAATTATCCATTTTTAATGATCGAGAAATCAATAATTCCATATTTTAGCTTCGATAGCTTAATTATTTTCATTTTAGTATTTTTCGACTTCTTATTCGTGTTTGGCCGAACCGCGTCAAAAAAATGGTATTTTTACAATTTTAACATTTTAAATAAATGTTTAAGCCCAAACCAAACACTCCCTTTTATTTATTTTTACATCTCCTACTAAACTCTAAACCAAACACCCTCCTTAATTTATTTTATGCTCCATCAAAACACTAAACCAAACACCCCCTTATGTTCCATTAGCTCCTACAAATCTATAAAACAAACACACCCTTACATATTTTTTTATATACAAAAAGGAAGAGCCCATCTAAAACTCACAGTAACAAAAAAAATGGGTCGACATTTTCTTCTTCCCTCCCTTACTGTGTGTCGACACAGTCATCTCCACCACCATCAATTCATCACTCAAAATTTCCAATTAACACTTCTAATCACTCTCAAATCATTCCGATACAAATCCCCGTCATTCTTTTTAATTCAAATCAACCATGCATCAATATTTATGATTTCTTGATTTTTAATAAATTTTTGATCTTAGGGCTTTTAATCTAATTGAGTGTAATTAAATCATCAAGGGATAGATCATTAGTGTTTTAAACAAGATTGGGTGAGGTAAATCAAGTTTTCGGGTCTCCCTCTTGTTCTTATGGTGCTCGGCCAAACATCAAACCCACAAGGGTTTGATATTGATTTATTTTCTTCACCGTATTTTGCATTGTAAGTATTAATTATTCTTTTTGTATAATTTAATTTTATATATGTTGTTGTAATAGATATTGTGTTTGAGAATCCATAAAATAGAAGGCATATTGTGATTTTGAGTTTGTTGGTGAATTAGGTGATTTGGTATAAGTTATACGTTGGCTTAAGCAAGGTGAAAGTGAATTTGGTGCAAAATATTGAAGATTTGGGAGGGTTTTGGAACCCTCATTTAGATCAGAAAAATTAGGCTTGAATTAGCAAATTGAGCAATGTTGTAAACTGAAATTTTATAGTTTAGGATGGTAGAGGTCGTTATAATGAACGTGTGGTAAAAATTTGAGCTTCCAACTCTTAAAAACGAAAAAGATATGGCGATTTGAAGTTGGGAAATTGTTCCGGCAAAATTCTGCACACATTGTTTTTGTGCAGAATTTTAGTCCATCTTGCGAGTAGTGTAACTTGGTCATGCCAATAGCTTTTCTAGGTTTGCAGGACGCTATGACTAAGTACTTCGAGTCTACTTTCCAACGAGCTAGGCCTCATCGATTTTCAATACTTAAAAGTGGGTCAAATGGGGTTTACAAGAGTAAGTGTCAAAACTGAGTTTGCTGAGTTCGAATTTCAGTTGCAAAGATGAAGTGAGCAGACGGGTCAAAACTTAATATTTTTCTACGAAATTTAAACTGGAACTTGTTCATAATATGTGTGACCTGCTGATTTTTTTTAGAATTTTTGGAGGTGTTTAAGGGGGTCTGCTGTTGCCAAACTTTTGATAAGTCCAGCAGACCCTGTTTTAAAACAAGTTACATTGGTGTATTTTTAAAAATTAGTTGGAAGTGGCTGTAGTTTATGGGTGAGCTACAGTAGTTAAATAACAGGTTAATACACAAAAATGTTACTAAAGTTTGGTCAAATGTTCACCTAAGTTACTATTATTTTTTTGGTTACAAATATGTTACTCTAGTATACGGGTTTAATATTTGGGTTATTCAACTTTTAAAAAGTTAACCTCCGATTTCTTTTAGCGTGGGCAACCGGTTGCTCAGTGAAGAAGGTATTTTGTCTTTAAAGTGTGCACATGAGGTAAAATAGTCATTTTACATTTATCTTCGTCTTCTTTCTTTTGCCTCATTTTTCTTCATTTTCTTCATTTATGTTAAACATCTTATTCTAAATAAAAATCATACCAGATTCCTTTCATCACTTGCTATTACACTCAAAACCACTTAACCCATCAAATTTATTTACCCCATTTCAGTTTCTTAATGAATCAACCAAATCTCGAAACTTTACGGTACAAGAAACCAAATTATCCTACCCAGTTCGTTACACTCCAATTATTTGTTACTCGGATGCGATATCGAAGTTTTTATTTCGATGTTATGGGATAAGTTTTGGTCTTTAGATTATGCACATAACGTGCTTGTTGAATGTGTGAAGGCCCATATTAGTTCTGGGATTTTGATTATCGGGTGTTTGGAACCAGAGTTTGAAGTCTTGCGGACATGTGGGGGCTGGTTTTGTAAAGTTAAGTTTATTGGGGTTTTATCCGATGAGTTTTAGTATGGTGAGTGTTCATTTGCTTGTGTTGGATTGAGTTTTGTTAATTGTTAAGAATGTGCGCTTGTTGGAATGCTATAACTTTTGGTTCGTTAAACATAATGAGAGAATGATGTGGTTTGAATCTTTTTATACAAATGTGTAGTGGGAATCCTTTGCGAATAGGTTTACGTTCCTTAGTGTTTTGGGTGCTTTGTGCTCAACGTGAAAATACTGAGCTTAGGAAAGGAGTTCATGGATTAGATGGTCGAATATGGGGAGCAAGAAGACGTAGTGTTGCGGACTGCTATAATCGCCTTTATGCTAAATGTGATGAAGTACAGGGATTAAAGCATTGAAGATGTTTTCACGTCTTACTGTTCGTAATGTGGTCTTTAACTTATGATAATCACAGTTTTGTCAGGAAGGTGCGAGCATCAATCAGCCTCCTGAAAATCATTTAGAAATGATATATTTGAAGGAAGAAATAAATAATATTATTAAAAAAAACATTGCCACGTCGACACATAATGGTAACAAAGGTTAAAAAATCCGGGGTAACCTAGTAACCAGTAACCAAACTTGAGTACACTATTTGTAAACCAAAAAAACAATAGTAATTCTAGGTGAACATTTGGCAAACTTTAGCTAACTTTTTTGAGGATTAACCCTAAATAAAAACATATATAGTTGAGTTAATAAAGAAGGAGAACGTCTAGTTCGACCATTTAGCATTCCTTTTAGTGAGGTGATCGTCTAGTAAAAACGGATAGAATTTCAGAAAATATGAAAGTGGTACTTCAAGCGACTCTAGTACATGGATTCTTAAACATATGATCATATTACATGCCAATTTATATATGAGTAATTGATTCTTTTATATTAAAGTTCCATTACATTATAAGTATGAATTTTAATCACGCGCCACTATTATAGGTCGCGGTTGGTTGTTGACACTCGTCCTTCTCGTACGGATTTCTTGATCACTACTTCTTATCTCTTTACTCTAGCGGTGAGTTCATAGCCTCGCATTTAAATCTTTTTATGTTTTAAAAACCCGCGAGGGAGATACATGCTTGTTTTAGAAAATCAAACACAGGTGATTTTATTATGTGAACGTTGCTATGAGTGGTATGTTGTGGCCCTTCCTTCATGGACCGTTAATTACCGATAACCGGTGAACGCTGATGCAATAATAATAGATCTATTTTGGCCTAACGACCTGTCTGGCGTGTGTTCCTCGCAAGGGCATACGGAGACATATTGTATTTAGTATTGGGAGTGTGTAACACTATCACTCCGGGTTGGGCACATAGTTAAGGTTCGGTTCGTGGCTCTAGCATCGTTGTGATTGTTCTATGAATTAAATGTTTTGTTATACTTGTGTCTTCCAAGAGGCTCCTAAAACCTCCCACCTTGAAGCGGTTAAGCATATCTTACGATACATTAAAGGCACTACGCACTTAGGATTATGGTATCCTAAGGGGACCGGCATAGAAATAGTAGTATATGCCGACTCTGATCATGCGGGAGATTATGTGGACCGAAAGAGCACTAGCGGTATTTGTACGTTCATGGGATGTTGTTTGACATCTTGGTTCTCGAAGAAACAAACCGCTCTTGCTATATCCACTACCGAAGCCGAATACGTAAGCGCCGGAAAGGCATGTCAACAAGCACTATGGATGAAACAAGCTCTTATCGACTACGACGTTCGACTCGACGACGTCCCGATCATGTGTGACAACAAAGGCGCGATTGACCTTAGCAAAAACCCGGTGCAACATTCTCGTACTAAACACATCAAAATACGTCACCACTTTCTTCGTGATAATGTCTAGAAAGGACATATCTCAATCGAAAAAGTGTTGTCCGTCGATAATATTGCCGACATCCTTACTAAACCCCTTAAACGTGAATCGTTTAACTATCTACATCTTGGTTTAGGAATGATGGAACACATTCCATAAATCTTATGAGTCCGCTTCTCTTTCTTCTAGTTTCGATTCTAGTTCGTGTTCCATTCCGTGTCGTGACAACTTAAAATACTTCATCCGAAGTACTTTGAGCATTTTTAATTCGCGAAATGCAAATTAAAACGTCGCTCTTCTTTGTAAAAAAATTCATCAAAACTAAGTCTAAAATCCCTTGCTGAGGGCGGCCCTCATATCCCCGGCGGCCCCCTAATATATTTGGGACCGCCTGACAATACGGGACCGCCAACAGCAAACCCATATCTTCCAAACTTAGTCAATTTTTTTCAAAACTCAAAACCAAACACACCTCCTCTCTGCTACAAGCGACGAAAACGAACAAAACAACCCAAAAACTCAAAATCAACCATTAAAACACTAATTGAAGATAAAATCAACACCTACAATCATTCCTAACATCATCAACATCATCAATTGTAAGTCATTTCATCTAATTTCTTTCAATTTGAGTCTAGGGTTCATGATGAACACAAAAATTGAAATTGAGGATTTTCTATTTTTATTTCAATTTTGTACAATTAAGACTACTAGATTACAATGTATAACTAATATGCTTCCCGTAGACAAAGAATTTGCATATGTTAGTGAGTTTGTCAAAAAATTGATTTCGAACCAAAGCCCCAATTTTATTTTCAAATCACTCACATTAGGAACCAAATAAAATTGTTGTTATGCATTGTTAATACAACTCAAAAACGTTTTTAAACACATGCATAATGATCTCATGAACAAAAGTCGAGATACATAATTCATATGTATTTTTAGACATGTTTGGATGAGAAAAATCGAACTAAGGAGCGTTTATATTAACTCTTAGGATTTTAATTTTAGGTCGAGTTAATCATTACTCCACATTCGTCACATTTAGGCACACACTAGATACCTATTTCAGTGAGAAAACCTTACTAAAATTGGCACTCTTTTAATTAGGTGAAATGACGTTGGAAGAAGAACTACGGTACACCAAATCATACGTTCCAACAATCTCAGATGAAAACTATCTTCCCAATAACTTAAAACCCTTTATTCAAAACCTAGAGTGTAGATCAATTCATGAAGGTCGTCCAGTATCTTCTGAATCTACTAAATATGATAATATTCAAATCATGTTTCAAATTATCAAACTACAAAGTATATATGAACTCCACGAAGAGATTTGCCCAAGATTTCTACTTGAATTTTATTCTTCAATAGAAATTACTAGAGACAATAATCAAAATATCGTTTTGAAATTCTGGGCATTAAAAAGAACATTCAAATTTTCACTAGAGTCATTTGCCTTGATTCTTTCCATTCCATGTGAAGGAGAATGTTCTTACTCTGAAGATTCATCTCTCGACTCTTTGAGAATCAATCAAGAATCAAACACACCTTACCAAACACACATTCCAACACCAAATGAAATTATTCAATCAATCACAACAACTGGACAAACCATCTTTCCAAACAAAATTCTCAAAGAAGAACTTCGTCATGACATGAGATCTTGGAATGAAATCATTCAAGATAATGCCTTTGGCACTCAAAATAACTCAAATTTTCTTCCTGCATCATCATGTCACATGATGTATTGCATTCAAACAAGTACTCCCTTCAACTTTGCCTATTTTCTAACCAAACGAGTTGAAAAGATTAAAAATCAACCAAACTCTCCAATGCCATATGGAATGATTCTAAATCGTCTATATGATCACCTCATCAAAATTAATCATCATCTACAAAAATATAAATATATATCATATTGGCCATCCATGAAACCTTGGGTTCATCCCATTCATCTTCAAGTAATTATCTCTATATCCTTTCAAGAAGTTTCAAGTAATGATTCGAATACTGTTTGAGATATTTCTATTAAGTATTATTGCTAGACATACGTACTATTATTATTGCTATGTAATACTTCCTTAACCTCTATCTCGGTTATTCTAGTACGTGTATAACTTGTCTTAGTCATTATTCATGCTTGCTATATGACATTTCATGAACCTTTATGTCATTTATATGCTCCTACTTGGCTCCATTGCATGCTTTTCATTTTCTATTGGTTAGATTATGTGATTCTTGAAGAAATGGAAATGCCACAATCACCCTTCCAACCTTCTTAGGTTATTCTGAAAAACGATTAACATTTGGAAAATTTAGTAATCCTCCAGAGAACGGCCCCAAAATAAAGGGCGGCCCCCTAATATATATAGGACCGCCTAATATTTATGGGACCGCCATCAGGGAAACCATGAAATTATATTGTCTCCTCTCTTTCTGCAACTTTGACCCTATTCCCCTTAGGTCCAGTCATCCTTTCCTTAATTAACTAAACACTCCTTAGAACCTTTATTCTTTAACACCATGCCTTTCCTAAAATTCTTATATATATGAACATCATTCTTCTTCATCTCAATCACATCTTCTCTTCTAAATCTTTCACTTCTCCTAAAAATCCTCATGTCTTCCTCTAGCAAATCCCCTCGTGACTACTCACAAAAATACCAAAGGGCCATTCTCAAACCTTGGAGACAAAGTCATAGTCTTCCTCCTTCACCACCTTCTCCTCCACCAAATAGGACTACTCCTATCTCTCCCATCTCCAATTACTCTCTCTCGTCCTCTTCAACTCCACAAAACTCAACTCAAAACCTAAATGAACTTCATCACCTATCAAATCTACTTGACATTAACCTCCGACAAGCAATTAAAGCCACAAATACTTCACCTCCTACCTCACCATATATCCCTCCACCTTCTTTAGATCAAGTAAACTTTCATTCGGAATTTTGTCATTGTTGCTTGGAAACCCGAAATCTATTTGATACATTAAAAGATGAGCTTAAGCGTATCAAATCGCTCATTATTGGTCCTTCCACTTAATTTCCATCATCAATAACAACCTACTCACCATAATTGAGCACTCTCAAAAGCTTAATTTCACCTAATAATAAACCCGTCTTTTGATTATGGCATCTTCTACAATTCAAGAATCCACTAGTGTAGCTCTATGCCTTGATATGTCTTTATTTTATGCTTTATCTTGTAATGATTCATACAATTATAGCATGAATTTGTCTTATCTAGTATTTAGCTTCAATTGAAATCTATGCTTCTTGTATGAGCTTATTAAGTAATGAATGAAGCCTCTTTATGGCTTAACTTGCATGAATTGCTATTAGTGCTACTTGTTAAAAGATATTTGTCTTGCACTTGTACCTCTAACTTTGTTTTGTAGCAAACAATTTTCGTAAGATCGATCCCTTGGTGCCCCAAACGAGGGGGAGCATTAATCAGGGGGGAGTCTTGATATCATCGACTTCTTTCTTTCTACAACTACTCGACGATCATCCTTTTTGAATTCGACAAAAAAGGGGAGAAATGGAATGAAAACTCATTAATAATTTGAAACCTTTAATTTTATACAAAATGAGTTTATATTTTGTCATCATCAAAAAGGGGGAGATTGTTAATACAAATAATGTCTAAAAACGTTATTATTATTTTTGACCTCTCAACATTTTGATAATAACAAAATGTAAAAATGTTTACGATAAAATTAAACGTTTACAAATTATTAAATGTAAAATTCCATTTCTAATATTAGTAATCACTTAAGGTATGAACAAACAAATCATTAAGCATGATTAGTGATCAAGAAAAAAAAATTCTCTACCATCACAAAATTTATACAAAAAAATTACAAATTAATTATACAAAAAAATATTTTCTAATTAAAAGAAATTTTTTATTAAAAACTTAAAATTTGAAATTCAAATTTTCCCCTCAAAATGGAAGGTTCCATACCAGATACAACCTTTCTCACAAAAAGACAAAAACAAAAGCGTAGTCTACTGGACAGCCCCCTTATAGGCCCGGCGACCCCCAGATATATCTGGGACCACCGAGACCGTCCCCAGCGACCGTTGGGTTTTCCTGCCTATAAATACTGCTCCATTTCTTGCAGAAAAACATACCTCTTAGCACGAATTTTTTAGATAACTTTCTCTCTCTAAAATTTTCTTTCTCTCTAAATCTCTTGATCACTAACATTCTTAGATCTTGTTTCAAGTGATCTAATCTCTTATTCTCATCTTTTCTTTCTCATTCAAGTGCAAGAGAAGAACATTCGTATTCGCCAAGAAACGAATTGTTATTTAGTGATCTCTCCTCTCTTCTTCTAAGTACCAAATCTCTATTGTAATTATCTTGTGTATTTGTGTGATTCAGATAGTGTGTAAATCCGATAGTGTAGATCTTGTGATTGTGTAGTGATTGTGAAGTGGTAGATTGGTTCTAGCTAAGATTAGGACTCGACATTTAGCTTAGTGTCGGAAAACAACGTAAGCGACGTGTAAACGGTTTTCTCCGCCTAAAGGGAGCTTGTTGACATAGTGAAATCTCGAGTAGGATACTCGGGGAGTGGAGTAGGGCGAAGAGGTGCTTCGTAGCCGAACCACTATAAAATCTTGGCGTCTTGGTTTGATTGTTCCTTTCCTTATCTCTTCATATTATTGTCATTGTTATTTAGCTTTAGTTTAGATTGTTATATTGTTTGTTCATATTGTGAATTGGTTAAACATACAACTCGAATCTAAATATTTTAAAAGCAAACTTTTAAAACGTAAACGAACTTGTAAACTATTCAACCCCCCCCCCCCTTCTAGTTTCCACAGATAAGATTATCGAAAGGGTCAACCACTCCTTACAAGAGATGTGTTGTGCAATGATAAGCGAGCAATCCATTTCGCAAAAGTTTTGGTGTTACGCTTTCAATACCGTAATCCATATTTGGAATAGAACACATGTTAGGAGAGGTTTAAACAAAACACCATATGAAACTATTAGGGGTAAAAAGCCATCTTTAGGATATTTTAGAGTCTTTGGTTGTAAATGCCAAATAGTAACTCACACCTCACATGAGTCTAAGTCTCACAACTAAACCTTTTTAGGATATTCTCAAACCAAAAAAGCATACATAATATTTGATAAGAAAACTTTAAAAGTAAAGGAATCATCTGATGTAATCTTTAATGAAAATATACCAAAGACTATTAATGATAAAACAGAAGATGATCAATCGCAAACCCCTAAGGTAAGCAAACCGGCCATAGACAACTTAGAAGAAATAGATCTTAGGTCAGAAAGCATAAAAGAAACAAGTGAGCTCCCAATAGATCGAGTCATAGATGATTTAAATCAAATAACACTTAGGTCACAAATTTAAAATAATTCCTTTGCCTTCATATCAACCATAGAGCCCAAGAGTCTGGAAGAAGTAATTAAGGATGAATGTTGGACAATGGTTATGCATCATGAATTAAACCAACTTACACGAAACAATGTTTGGGAATTAGTTCCACCACCTAGTAGTCAGGGCCGGCCCTGGTATCGGGCGAGGTGGGCGACGGCCCAGGGCAGCAAATTTTTAGGGGCATTAAATTTTAGGTTCATGTATATTGAGTAGAAACAAACTATGAAAGATAGATCTCAGATTCTTTTTTTGATAAATATGGAAGAAGAAGCTATAATGGTAAAGGAAGAAGATACATTGGGGAAAGTGAAAAGCAAAATGAATAAAACAATTTTCTATTTAAGTTGTGTAAGATCACCCACGTGGGTAAGGAGTTACATGAAACCAATAAAAATAAAGTTTTTTTATGGATATTCTAATCAAAAGTACGGAGTATTTGTTTATACTTTTTCTTAAATCTTACTTGTGTGCCTCTTTAGTTGCGTACTTCTTTACTTGTACAAAAGGTCTAAAACTTTGAAAAGTATAATTGCAAAGTACTTGCAGAATATATGAATTCCTCGTTATTGTTATATGCAACATGGATTCGTAGAAAAACTCAACGTACTAGTTTATTACGTAGTACATTACATATGTATCTTAAAGTATGCAGTGATTATGTTGATTATGATGAGATAATCAATGGTTTTTATCAAGATACAAGTGAGAACGTTGTTTCTAGTTTTGTATTTTAAAATTGTAATTCGAAGTTTATATATTATACTATAATATTAATTTACTAATAAAAAATTGGCGTAATGAGCGGCGTAACTTGCCTTGGTTTACAAATTTTTAAAAAGATAACATGTTGTTCGCTTGATAGGGGCATCTTTTTATCGCCTCGCCCAGGGCATCTGAAAACTCAAGACCGGCCCTGCTAGTAGTCATACCATAATAGAATCAAAATGGGTGTTTGAAAATACATTGGATGAAAATGGAATAGTTAGCTTGAATCACGCTAGGTTAGTAATTTGTGAGCCAAATCAACAAGAGTCACCCATAAACACTATATTTTCCCCCAATTGCACAACTTGAGTCTTTACGTATACTACTTGCCTACTCATGTGGCAGTATGTTTAAACTACAACAAATGGATGTTAAAAATGCTTTTAATCGAGTCATTGAAAAAGAGATATATGTCACACAACCACTCGGTTTTATTGATTTTCAAAAATCTAACTATGTATTTAAATTAAACAAGGGTTTGCATGGACTTGTGACTAAAAATGAATCATGGCATAATAGTGTTATCTCATACCTAATTGATCAAAACTACGTGTTAGGAGAAACAAATAAATCAATACTTCTAAAGAAAAGAAACAAGCATCGTATAGTCATTCACATATTTGAAGATGATATTATATTTGGATCTACATGTGAAACTTTGTGTGATGAATTTGTAGAATGCATGCATGATAAATTTAAAATGAATAAATTAGGAGATCTCAAGTCTATATTAAACCTACAAATCACACAAGGCGACAATGGCATATTCATATCAGAATCAAAATACCTAAGAAGTTGTCTCAAGAAATTTGATCTTGAAAATGCTAAGTCCATTAAGACACCAATGTCAACTGATTTAAAACTCACCTTAGATGAGGACGGAGTATCGGTTGATTGCTCTAAATATAGATGTATGGTAGGGTGTCTGCTATATCTCACTTATTACAGACCTGACATCATGTTTAGTGTATCTTTATGTGCACGATTCTAAGACAACCCCAAGGAGTCTCACATGGACGCCGCTTTACGGATATTTAGATACATAAAGAGCACTCAATATTTAGGTCTTTGGTACCCAAACAGCTCGGGTATTGAGGTATGTGTCTACGCCGACTCGGATCACGCGGGAGATTACATCGACATAAAAAGCACAAGTGGAGTGTGCACCTTGGTTGGTGTATGTCTAACAAAATGGTGTTGTAAGAAACAAACGGCTCTTGTTATATCAACAACTGAAGCCTATTGCAGCCGGAAGGGCTTGTCAACAAGCTTTATGGATAAAGCAAGCCATAAAAGATTATGACACCTACTGTGAAGACGTCCTAGTACTTTGTGAAAACCAAGGTGCAATTGATTTAAGCAATAACCCCGTCCACCACTCTCAAACCAAACATATTGAAATTCGACACCATGCGCTTCGAGACAACGTTAAAAAATGAAATATCCTTTTGGAAAAGGTCGCGTCCGAAGATAACATCGCAGATAATTTTATAAAACCACTTAAACGTGAAACATTTAATTATCTTAGATTAGGGCTCGGAATGCTAAAGCACGAAGAATAAAGCATTCATTGGTTTTTAAATTAAGTTGTTACTTACTACAAGCACAACTTAAATTTTATATTACAAATGTAATTTGTAATTAAAATCTCTAAACCAATTAACAAAGATTGGTTATTTTGTTAAAACAATGCCAACACATCAACAACAACAAATATTATCCACTTCTTTATCTCACTCATCTTAATCTTTATTGGGCCACAAAGATTTTATAGTTCCCACATATACACTCAATCCAACTAAAACCCAAAATACAACCGTTATCATCCATAAGACGCCAATTACATCGACACCTCTCTAATCCAAAACACCATCCTCAAACGTCACGGTCGAAGAGAAGCGCCTCTTCAACATAATTGGGATGTCTCCGAGCTTAAAGAAAAGTTCAAATTGTGAGAAAGTGTTTTGATAACAAATGTCTTTGTCAATATAGGAAGCAAAGGTAATCTTTCGGTCATCGTAGGTTATATGATCTATTACATTGAGACTAACACTCCATTTAACTTTGAGTACCTTGTGGAAAATCGAATGACGGGTCTAAAAAGGGGTGATCGATGGTTACCATATGCTAGATTCTTGACATGATTATTTAAGGTTGCCAAAAATGAACACCCTAGACCAAATCAATTCTAAAATTACAAGAGTATTGATCCAATTTTCTCCACGTTTAACATGTCAAACTATAATATTAGAATGGAACATGGAGCATCATCATCTCAAGATCCCCAAATGAATCTAGAGGAACAAATAGAATCCGAAATCAACTCTTGGTTCGATGATAACACTTAGAGTGAAGCCGAAAAGGAAATTAGTCCGGACATGGTACTTGACAAGGAAGAGGAAGAGAAATTAAACTTTGGTGAAAGAATGGCTTACAAATCCTACTTGTCAACCAAACGCTAACATAGAGAAAGCCGAACGAAGATGGGTGTGTTGAAGAACTTCATGAAGCGATGGGCTAAGTCAATGTCGTGTAAAGACATATAGATTGCAATGTTAACTTGTGTGTGTGGGTTACGACTTGTTGATCTCCAAAATAATTAGGATTATATATGTTTGTGAACTCATCCTTTATGCTTTGTAACCATTAAGACCTTATTTTGTTTTATGCATAATGTTTGTGTGCTCATCCATATAGCCTTGCATATCATGTCTACATGTACTATTAGAATTGGTTTACCTATATCGTCAAGATTCCAAATGGTAAGCTAACCCATGTTGGACTTGTATATGATTATATGTTTTGTTGCTTGTGTTGTCTTGTGTTTGCTTGTTGCTAGTTGTAGCCAAGAACACCTTTGAAGGTGATGCTCTTGACCCATGGATCCTCGCCTTGTAACAAGGGGGAGCAACGATCTAGGGGGAGCACGTACTTTGATATATACTTTTTTCTTCTACAATGATATCAACCTTCAACCTAAAGACAAAGATCCCGCCTTTTTGATTTGACAAAAGGGGGAGAAGGAAAGTAAAGCCTTGGAACTTATTAAATCAAGAAAAGCAAGCACTTACGAAAGCAAAGAGCCATAGCATATATGAAGCTATATAAGTCTCCTAAGGTGAAGACAAAGTTCAAGCTTCACCAAATTACAAGGCTAAGATCAAGACGCAAACTTCATCAACGGCGGTCTTCATCTTCGCTATGTTTGTAATTTTTTTTGCTTTTCGAAATATTATTTGTCATCATCAAAAAGGGGGAGGTTGTTGGTGAAACATTGACTATGATATCCTTTATGTTTTAATGATGACAAATAAACATTCTTAAAACATAAAATAACAAACCATAGCCTAAATCCAAAAAACCAGATATTCTCCTCTGGCGCGCTGGGCACGCATCAGCGCACCACTCGTGAAGTTCGTTTTTACGGATTTAATTTTGTCGTCTTTCCTCTTACTTGACACATATGGAAACTTCAATAAAGGTATGTACATGATATTTGAGCATTTGGGAACACTCCAAATGAGGTTTAGACTTAGAGAGGAGCAAAAACAAATCCTCCCATTTTACATAAAATGCCAACTCAAATCTTTTATTAAACGCCTCTAGCCAAGGCCGAAACGTCTTTCTAAACCTAGTATGATCATGCTCTCAACATACCAACAAGCGAAAGCATTCATTTGACTTAATAGGCTCTATGAGTATCTTAATTTTAATCGATTACTCGTTTTAGTCAAAACTATGTCAAAGGGACCATTTGCGTAATGCACCTTTCCCATCATGGGATATGCTTTACTTATGATGCAAAGCACTTAGCTTGTTTGCATTAAGATGATTAGTGATAAAATCCAATATTGAACATCTTGGATTAAAGTCTTAATGACTAATTGAGTTTGTGTATTGGAGTTAATTATAATATGATTTTTCTTACTCATCTTACATATAAATTGTTTTTACAATCTCACATTTATTCCTCACATGTACAAGTCTCACTTTCTATCTACACACTCTTACAACCATTAAGGCTAACATCACGTGTTTAAACCTTCTTACCCCCCCCCCCCCCCACCCCCCCCCCAACACTGATTACTTTCTTCTCATTAAACACCAAACACTTATCTTCATAACCATCCACATAATCACTTATGCACCTTTTAATCTACTTTATTGCATTATGATATTAGGCCTAAATCAATCCTTTGATTTTCTAAACACCTGAAGCCTATTACTAATCATCTTTAATACATTGCATACACAAACTACCTTCCTTACATAACCCTTCCTAATATAAACCTCAAATCCTATCTCTAACAAATCCAACTTATATTCCTTACACAATGTACTTCTTGTGTACCTCATGTACTTTGGGTCTCCTTCATTCCCAACAAATATATCCTATATCTTTTTAAAACATTCTCCACCACATACTCACTATTCATCTTCTTCTCCATATAATTTAAATTACACACACACACTCTCTCTCTCTCTCTCTCTCTTTTCTTCTCAACCCTTGATCAAGATATATCATCAATCCAACTTCCCACACTTCTATCTTCTTCACCATTGGATTGTTTCTCAAACAAACACAACAAACACACTTTCATATCTACTCTTGATCATGCCATCTCATCAATCTAAACTCCCTCATTCTATTCTTAACCCTTGGATTTATGCTATATCTCAAACAAACACAAACCATCTTTTAAAAACTCTTTACTCACTTACATAACAAACACAACTCTCTCACAACCCTTGATCATGACACTTAACCATGTGTACTCTTCTCATCTCAACTCTCCATTTCAAATGAGCTCAAGAGGCTCCATTCTTTCACATCAAGTAACTTCATGACTACTCATTTCTAACCTATCTACATCTTATCTCTCTTATCCAACATGTGGTTAATTGAATTTGAAATTCAAATTTCAAATTCTTTTCCCCCTTTCTCACCAAGCAAGGAATATTCCAAGAATATTCTCTTGGTTTGTAAATAGCCTCTATAACCTTTAGTTGTATCATAACTAGGCTAGTTACACATTTGAGGAATACCCAAAATGCCTTTTTCGATAATTCTTTTCCATCTCTACTTTATCGAACAAGTAAAACGCTTTGAATACTTCACAAACATTTTATCAAATGGCTATTTGAGTTGGTTGACCTTGAGCATAAGAATGATTGAAAGGTCATAATGTGAAGTGAAATTGGGGGGTTTAACAAGTGCGGGTATTTAAAATGCCAAGATCCCGAAGGAAAAACAATCTCGGGAACTTGGCACGCGCTGACGCGTGGGCAGCACGCCAGACTCGAATTGTTTTTCCATAATTTGAGTTCTTGGCCTATAAATACTTACTCTTGGCCTTTGTATTTCTCAGCTCTTTCAAACATTCTTTCCTCTCTAATCCTCTAAGTTTAAACATCAAAGTGTTCTAATCTTCTCATCTCATCATTCTATTGAAATGAACACATCTCCGCAAGAGAGCCACACAAGTACCTAATCCATATTTGTGTGTTTTGTCTAGGGTCTTCTTTCTCATACATTTTCTTTAGAATTGAGTCTCTAGGCTAGGTTAGGATTGGATTCTTAAATCAAACTATCTTTCATTATCGAGCTGTAAGGGAAGTCTTGTATCCGTGGGATCAAGCCTAGATCATTGGGGAATTAGTTGGGGTTTGTTAAGCTTCCAAGGGGAAGGCTTTATTGGTTAATAGGTTAAGTCAAATCACGGGTTCTTAGGGGTGGATTCCGAGGGCGAAAATATCATAGTTAGTAACTCTTCTGTGTGAACGCCGAGCTTTGTTGAAAGTTGGTGGAGTTAAATTGTAATACGGTTTGTAGTCCGCCATAAGGATTATACTTGGAATAGTATCGGTGTCGTGGATTCGCAACTGGACGTATGAAAGGACTAAACCCCCTTCCCGAACCAGTATATATCGTGGTGTCTCTCTTCTCTCTATCTACTTATTATCATCTTGCAAAGCAGTTTAGTACACCACTCGGTTCTTTCGAGACTTGAAGTTTTTGTAACTTCGAAGAAGTCAAGGAAACCGTATTCAGCCCCCTCTACGGTTCTACAAGAAGCATAAATGATTTCCTGTTATTACTCGAAATTTACACGCATAAATGATCAAAATTTTGACCCCTTCAGCAAGCGAATTATGTTGCTCTAAGATTCAGAAATGACAATGTTTTCCAATTGTTTGCTTCAGCGAAGTCAAATTCTAGGAGTTCTAAGATAAAATTCTAGCCTTTTTTAACTTTTAAATTTCTATCACATATATATTTTATGAACTTAAACCGCCCTAAACTATTAAGATCTAACCTAAACCAAAATTTATTAACTTATTAAGTGTTCTAAATTAAATTCAAAATTCCAACATGCGCAAACATAAGGCCCTAGTTTCAAATGTTTAGACTATAGTTGTGATAGCGTAGAAATCAAATAAGTTCATAAGCCCACATATAAGCCGAAACAAATAGGGGTGAGCATAAAACCCGAAAAAACTAAAACCGAACCGACGTTGCCAAAACCGAACCGAACCGAACTACTAATTCGCTTCTCGGGTTGGGTAAGGGTTTGACAATCTGAATCGAAAACCGAATTCATATAAATATATTATATATATATATATATATAATATATATATATATATATATATATATATATATAAATAAAATATATATATATATAAATACTATATATATATTATGATTTTTTTTGCTAAAATAATGAAATTCGGGTAACCTGAGAACCGAACCGAATTCAAAATTCGGTTTTCTGTTCGGTTCGATTTTCGGGTTGACCCAAAAAAATTAACCGAACTAAACTAACTGTCCTGCTCATAATCAAATGGATAGAAGTGGATAACTTAGCAGCTTAAAAATAGCCGGAAATGCACCTGTAAAGACTAACATTCAGCCTACACAAATGAGACTTAGACAGTAGCGAGACCAAAGACTCGGCATGGCTGCAATAACACGTTCGGTGTGACTGCCCAGCCAAGACACAGGTGTTAGTAAAGTACGCATACAACACACAGAAAATTAATAGTATCGCTTGCAACATTTTATCCAATATTAGGTGTTAGGAATTCAGTTATGTAACCGTTTTCGGAGATCAATACGACGTTCCAACAGAGCCGTAATAAAATGCGCCTGCATTAATCCATGGCTTGGGTACGAGTGTGAAGGTTGTTGAGGCGAGCGATTCTCGCTCTATGCCATCCTTCCACTTTCCGCATTATCCTAACCGTTCTCATTTCCTACAGTAGGCTACCGCTTGAATTTTTGGTTACAAAAAACCGGCCCAATTGTTTTTTAATACCGATAATATCTCACACATATCACATTCAATACACCATAGTCTTCCAGAAAACATAAACACTCATTACTTGATGAAAATGTGGCTTTGTGAAACTGCGCCTGTGGAGGTTGCTGAGGCGAGCGATTCTCGCTCTCTGTCATTCTTCCACTTTCCGCAAAGTTGAAATATCATCAACATTTGAAAATAGGAATGCAAATATAGATGCGATACCGCACAATCACCATGGCTTCAACCACAATCCAGTTGCGGTTGCCCCGCCAAGATACGGGCATCGGCAAATAAATCCCAAACCATAAATACGTAAATAATCCCCGTCGTGGCTGCTATACCAATCCCGAAGAAATTAGGGTCTTCAACCAATTCTTTCAACATCAATAACTGAATGTCTTTTCCCCTAATTTTTGAACATAAACAAATTAAACATTAAAAAGTCACAACTAATAAAACCTTCAATCCAAATCATAACATCTACAGAATTTTGTGATTATTATTATTATTAAGTATACTCTTATATCAATCAATCCGTCCATCTTTAAAAAAACCCATTGATTACTACCTGAACCCATATCGCCAATTTATCCCCAATTTGTTGCAAATGAAAGAGGAGGTGGGAAGAACCCAGTAATTATACGCAAACCCAAACTCTTCTTTAACAGTATCTTGAGGCACCAAAAGAACCCTTCAAAATCAAATGTGGGTGTGGTTTCTGGAAGACTCATGTGTATTGTGTGTGATATGTGTGAGATAGTATCACTATTATAAAAAGTGAGATATTATCAGTATTATTAAAAAAGAAAATTTGGGCCGCTTTTTTAGCCCAAAATTTAAGTGGGAGCCCACGGTCAAAACGGTAACGTATTTAAGCGTGAATGTGTGTATTTATAATTATAATGGCACGTCTTAATAGGGGTGTGCATGAAACCGAAAAACCGAACCTAAACCGAAAAAAACCGAAGAACCGAAACCTAAAAAACCGAAACCGATTGAAAAACCGATGGTTCGGTTTTTGAATTTTGGAAAAACCGAAGTTTTTGGTTCGGTTTGGTTTTAGCATTAAAATAAAACCGATATAAACCGAACCGATCTTTATAAACATGGGAACAAAAATAAGTTTTGATTGAAGCTAAGGGTCGATAAATATGCTCCGCTAGATTAACTATATCATGTCGAGTAACTACTCTTTGTTTTATATACTTCTTGTACATGTCATTTATGACACATAATAAGTTCTCTTCTTATTTTTTATTTTTATTAATGTTTTTATCGTTGTTATTGTGTTCATTATAAAACATAAATATTCCTCAATGGTTTATATGATCATTTGTTTTCTAGTATCATTGTTGTAGTCTTAGGTTTGTTCTTATTTTTTTTTTTTTTGATTGGGGTTTAATTGGTTTTTCTTATTTGGATGTTTCTTTAAAGCTTTGAAGTGTTAGTTAATGGTATATTCCAATCGACTTGCAAAAGCAAAGCTCGATGAAGTCGATAGAAACCGAAAAACCAAATCCGAAAATAAATTCGACACTGAAAACCAAACCGACACAAAACCGAAACCGAATGGTTTCTAAAAATCAAAAACCGAAATTTTTCGGTTCGGTTTCGGTTTTATACAAAAACCAAACCAAACCGAACCATGCTCACCCCTACGTCTTAACCACTTGACTACTACACCTTACTAAACCAAATAATAATTATGAAGTTAAATTATTGTATGTCGACTAAAGTTTATTCTTAAAAATAATGTAGATATATAATTCCCTGTGCAAAATAGTACAGTAACTTAGATATGACACAACCCAAAATAGTACAGTAACTTTGATGATAAAATATCTAAAGTTGTTGGGAGCATCCATTATAAAGTTGAGAACCAAACAAGTGTTAGTTCTCTTTCTTGCAACTCATAAAACTAAAACTAAAAGATGGGTGCTTTAGATCATCTCTCAAACATGTTGGATTGCTCAGGTGGAAGTCACAGATACCACCACAACAACCGCAAACAATTGCAGGTAAATATTCTAAATCATTAATGTACAGTTACCAGCTTACTCTAATGATTTATTATGTTGTTCCTTACAATTTTTTTTTAAGAATGTTATGTTCTTTCTCTAATGATTTATGTTGAGTGTTTTGTAGACCTAAGCAGGGAAGGAACTTGAACCTTTTTTTATGGAGTGGCGAACTTGAAAACTATTTGATTTAAGATTTTTGTATAAAAAATGACTAAAATCATATATCAAACGTTATAAAATATACATAGGGTTGAAGATTTTGGAGGGCACAACCCTCGGTCCCTTCTAAGTTCCGTCCCTAGACCTAAGTTCACCCAAATTCTATGATCTTGCTAATTGACAACAAATAATATTTTGCCACTACCAAGTTGTTTTCTAACTTTGTGTTACCTTTGTACATGTTCTACAATATAGACAGTCGAGATTAGAGTAAAAATCGATTGTGAAGGATGCGAGAGGAAAGTAAGGAGATCAGTTGAAGGAATGAAGGGTGTGACATCAGTAAGCATTGAGCGAAAACAGCACAAGCTCACAGTCGTAGGGTATGTTGAACCCCACAAGGTTGTTTCTCGTGTTGCGCACCGAACAGGCAAGAAGGCGGAGATCTGGCCCTATGTGCCATATGATGTGGTGGAACACCCTTATGCTCAGGGTGTTTATGACAGAAAGGCACCATCGGGGTATGTGCGATACAATCAAGACCCGAACATGAGCCATTTGACCCGTGCCACTTCAACTGAGGTTCGGTACACCACTGCTTTTAGTGATGAAAACACTGGTGCATGTGCTATCATGTGATTCGAATGTGTTTAGAACAATTACACCCTTAAGCCAATTCTAGATTATTGTCGTTTTCGTATTAACAAAAGCTCAAGAGCTTTTAGTTCCGTTTTCTTGTGTAATTTGGATTTCTTAAAATATTATTTTAGATGTTGTTTGCGTTAATGTTGTATGTTGATTGAAAGTATGCGCAAAGTATGGAATTAAGGTTCATGAATAATAAAATCGTGTTTGATAAATGTTATCAAGTAAATTTGAACACAAGATGGCATGGTTTCATCAGTTTGGGGTACGTTGCTCGGTCTCTTGAGCTTTGAGATTTTTATTAATGCACACAGAAAATGAAACTAAGTTAGAGTTCAAAGTCATTGTATTGAACCAAATATGAGTTTTGCCTTTTCGAATACATCTTCGTAGATGAAACCACCATTCATTTCCAGCTTAGCGGTGAGTGAGGGTTGTTTATGGCACTTGCAGCCTCTTGGAATTGCAATTTGTTTTATACTTGATTATAACCAGCGTTTTGTACAATAACAAATTTCACTTTCTTATAAATTAAATATATAATATGTGATTTAAAAGTCTTTTATCTAAATGTAACTTTTTTAGGTTCTATCGCAATTGAAATGCACCTAGCGAGTTTTTTTTACCATGACCGATTTAAACTAACTGTTTATGGACCCATTTGACTTGTTAGAGAAAATGAACCAAATCAACCCATTCTTAAGTAAATGGGTAAGAACTGCCTCTGGGGGTCGATATCAAAAATGACATTCACCTTGGTTCCGAATCAACATGGTTTCTAAACTGCATATATATGTACATATCTCAAACTTGTAGTGTCTGACTAGACTCAATGGCTCATAGTTTAAGGAAGACTTTTGTCTAATTGATGAATGGTAAAATACCCTCCAAAAACAATAAGAAATACGGTGTCTCATTCAAAATTGTATTACTGTAATCATTTGTGCGTTTTCCATGAAAACGTACATAGTTGCGATTCAAACTCGATCTCCCGCTCTCATATCTGTTTGTAGAATATAGCTCCATCTCCGCACTTTCGATTCACCTTTTATTTTACTTCATCTTAAACTTTGGCAAACATAAACTAATATATGCAGATATACTTTTAAGGCTTCGCTTGTCCAGTTTCCGAAAAGTTAAAACAATTATACTGTCAATAAGTAGTGTATAGCATCAAATACTGTAATCAAAATATTTCACAAAAAGTATATCATTATTTCCTAAAATAATTAAAGGAATCCGTATATTACACAGAGTGAAAAATAACCCTAGAGATAATATTAGCATTTGTGACACGTAGCTGCTGTCGATCATCACTTAGCGTTCTTCTGTCATGCAAAACGCTCCTTGTAGCTTTGTTTAAAAAACATTATACTTGCCTTATATGCATCAACGCACCATCGGAATTCTTTTACCCGCTGACGCAATGCTTTAGCGTGACGTCCGAACGCATCAGCCTTCTGTAGACGTTCTTTTGCCCTCTGTCCCAATGATTCAGCCTGACGCCGCAATGCATCAGCCCGTCGCAATGCATCAGCTATTGAATCAGCCCGCTGCTCAAATGCCTTAGCCCGTTTTTCTGCATATACCTTCCGGTTCAATAAATTAGCCCGCCATTCCATTGCAGCATTCAGTCGTCCCAAAACATTCGCCCGTCGTTTCAAAGCATCAGACCTCTAGTTCAATGCATGTGTCAGCCGTCCCCATTCATAATGCTTAAATGCAGTAAATCCCTGTTTGCTGTATGGAAAGCTTCTAGTATTCTCCTGCGTGAATAATTATACGTAGTAGATGTTTTTTTAACCAAAAACCGAGTTAGTTTGTTGGTTGATTAACTAAACAAAAGAAACAAATATATGCTTCCAGGCTGCACCATAAATATAAGAGAAACTCAAGGTTAATTTTAAGGAAATGATTGATTACCATGTGATCATCAGCAGGAATGCAAAGGCGATTTACATAAAGAATCCTAACATCCTCAAGTCCAAAAAAGGCGTTGCATTGAAAACACTGACAACGATTATTTAAGAGAAGAGTAAAATGAGAATCAAATTGTAGGGTAAATACTGAATTTGTTTATGTTCGTCATGGTGGGACAAAACTAACATGCGCATGTGTACACGTTTGAAGCCAGCGTAATATACAAGACATTCCAAATATATGCCCACAGGGAAGAGAGCTGTAACAGTCATGACACAAGAAGCAAAGTTGATAATAGCCCGAGTCGATTACATTCAGTGACGATACTATCAGATATCAAGAAGATTATGGTTGATCATCAATGTAAACACATGTGTGAAGCTTTACTTTTTAACATTAGTGTCATTCGACAAAACAACATTCAATGTGAGGCAGAGGAGCATAGGCTGATCCGAGAGCTAACTGATTAGAAAACTTTGGAAATTGGCCTCACTAGTCCAAAGTTGAAAACCGATTTCACAAGCTTCAACTTCATCTTCTCGTCTTGCATATTTATCTGATATTTCATATTGCATCAGCGACACTTCCACACCATGAACAGTTTTACCATTATTTAGATTAATCCAACTTGTTTTCTCGGGTAACTTCATCTCCTCCACTTTCTCATACTCTTCTTCATCATCATTATCATTATCATCTCCTTCTTCTTCAAATTCCAATTTCGATTCCATACTTTCTTCTTCATCAAATTCCAATTCCGTTTCATCACTTTAATTTCTTCTTCTTCTCTATCTGTTACATCATGTATTTCCACCAATCTACTGAGCTCTCTAGTCATCATTCTTTTAATTAAAACGATACAAAACAAAACAAAAATCATCAGCGATACATGTTTTATTTAGAGGATGTTAACATTTGTATCGAGCATAGTTGTATTTAACTTAACATCACATTCATAAGTTACATCTACCAACAACTTATTTTTCTAGCAAGATGTTAACAAATACCTACATTCTCTTATTCCGCAATGTTGCGTCTAAGTAAAGTAGCTAACACTAGGTTTGTGTTTTGAGGCCAACTTTTTGGAGCGTTTAGAATATAATGCTAGTTTACTAATGAGCGTTTAGCTTTAAGAATTTGTTGAAGCGCTCCTATTGGAAACGCTAATAAAAGAAACATTTAGCTTTTACGTCATTCTACAATTTATAATTATAGCTACACCTATGTGAAAACCGAGATGTTTACCGGATAACAGATGACGATTAGCAACAAGAAATCACGCTAGGGTAGTGGTGTAAAAAAACCCGGTTCATGAACCGAATCGGAAAAAAAAAACAAAACCGGTTTTTTTTAAACCGGTTTTCTTGAAACCGGTTTGTTGGTGATTTTAGTGTCATCAACTATTCTGCTCGTTCACGTATGTGGTTTAAAACCACAAAATCGAAACCTTTGAGGGTTGTAGGGTTCGATCGCACAAGGAAGAAAGAAAACCGAAACTCTTTTGAGGGTTGTGGGATCGGACGAACAAAAGAGGAGAACAAGGAGAGATTTAGGGTTTTTAGGTTTCAAGTTATAAGCTCTCAAGGACCCTAAGACCTCCTTATATACTCTTCTCAACTTGGCTTGCAAACATAGTCCCCCACCTCCTCATGAGGAGGTGGTTCGACTGACTATAAGGAAAGAGTGGGAAAAAACCAAACTTTCCTTTTTCCCGATTTTGCATATTAGTCCTTTAACTATTAACAAATAATATTTAGTCTTGTTAAACTTTTAATGATCGTTTGTTAAACACTAATTAATATATCACATTAATATTTTAAATATGTTGTTCTACATATTAACGTGTGCGTCCCCTTATGCTCGAATAAATTCCGGACATATATAATTTATATTTGTTCATATTTCAACATCTCCCATTTGGACATGTATAAATTATATAATAACATTGATAAGCGTCTAGCAACACGCCAATGCTCCCAGAAATATCCGAGTGTGGTTTCATAAAGACACGGATAAATGATTTATGAATTTACAATCCCTTTGTTTCCGTCACCGTGTTAAAAATGGATATGGATCAATGTCATTCCATTATTTAACGATTTTGTTTCTCGCATATGTAACTAATCAAGATTACCGAAAATTAATGAGACATATCTACATGAGTTTTCGGGTACGGCCATACACACATCTAATTAATTCTACGAGGGGCCCAGTGGCATCATTCTTCAACTATTGAAGGAACAAATTCTATATTGACTACAAGTGTCAAGTCATCATGTTTCAAAATCACTTCTGAAATAGCCCTTATTAGTTATCCATTTTTCAGGATAACTTAGACTAGATCAAGAAAGATTATCCACATATGCAAGACCTACTTGCATCTCAAGTCTAAGGATTTTGTAAATAAAATCACTTACAAGATTTACTTAATGACGACGATCCATAAAGTAATATTCTTGTGTTGGGGAAATCCAATATTCATCTTATGAATATCATGTGAGTTTGGTGGACATATCCTTAATATCTAAAATATCACCAATCACTCAGAATTGTCTTAATTTAACAATATTCCCATATTGTTAATCGACAACGGATTATTTTAGAATAATAACTATTATTATTTATGGATTTAAACATGCAAATACTAGGCTACAATTTAAGTTAAAATAACAAAATTGCCAAGTATCATTATCATAGATATAATTGTTAAAACATCCTTATCCAAAACTAAACACAGATCTACATGAAAATACTAGCTAAAACGAATAGTCCCATGCTCTTAGGGCATTGTTGAGTAAAATTTCCTTACAGTAAGGACTTCGTAAAAGTTATGTAGATTGGTCCATATGTGTGAACTTAAGAATGGGTTTACTTCTATGGTAGTGTCTGGTGACCATCTGAACCCCCGGTTCGTTGCAGAGTAAATGAATGTGATGGCAGAATTATCGCAAAACATCCTAATAGTTTTCGTTTATTGTTCGGTGGTACTATTACCAAGCCTTGAAATAAACTTCCTAAATGCCAACACAGCTTCCATCTCTGCTTATAAGTGCTATGTTAATTCAGCTTATGTATGAAGGCATTTAGTATTACTTTACGCTTGGAGCTTTTTAGATTTACTACGCTTCCGTTCAAATGTAAAGTATCCTGTATGAGGATTTCATATATATATTATCGGTTTGAAATCCTGTATCGCATTAGCAATCAACTCGAAGTTCAGATTTCGGGTATTTCCCCATAAACCAAGGAAATATCTTTAGTATTTCTTAATAAATACTTCAGAATATTTTTATCGCAGTCCAGTGACTTTCACCAGGATTCTGTTAAAACCGGCTTGTTATATTTGCGAGCGAAAGCAACATGCAGGTCTAGTGGGCATCTCTAGCAGCCATGCATAATAGAACCCACAGCCAAAGCATAAGGTACATTTTGCAGTTCGTCTTCACCTTTTTAGGTGTTGAAGCACATTGTGTTTTGTTCAAAGTAAGTCTTCTTGCAATAGGGTATGACTACATTTCGGAATTATCTTTTTATATCTCTGTTAAGATTCTTATAATGTACAGATTTTGACCAAGTCCAATCAATCGCTTTGACCTATCTCTGTAGATTTTGATTCCAATAATAAATGGTGCTTCCCCTAAATTTTTCATAGCAAAACACTTTCCAAGATAATCCTTTACACTTTGTAAGCTTGGAATGTGATTTTCCATAATGATTATGTCATCAACATACAAGATGAGGAATGTAATCATTTACTTCATACTAGCTTTTGATATACACTGGCTCATTAAGTTTTTGATAAAAACTAAAATCCTTTGATTTCTTCATCAAATCTTTTATTCCAGCTTCTTGATGCTTGCTTATGACCATAAATGGATCTTTAGAACGTTTTCTATTTTTCTGTGATGATTTGGATCGAATCAAATCTTCGGTTGTACCATATAAATGTCTTCATCAGATAACCGTTTAAAAAAGGCAGTTCTTACATCCATTTGCCATATCTCATAATCATAGAACGCTGCTATAGATATGGAGAATCCTAATAGCTCTAATGTCTTAACGTCGGGTGAGACGAGTTTTCTTATAATCAACCTGTATAGTTGTGTAATAACCTTTGCTACAAGACGAGCTTTAAAGGTGTGTACAATACCATCTTATGTCAGTCTTTTTCTTTAAAAAAATCACTTACTCACAATAGGTATTACTATAAGGAAGGAAAGATTGACCAAGACCCATTACCATATTGTCTATATGGATTGTATTTCGCATTCATAGGCATTCGATACACTTATTTAGATTTGACATTAAACATTGCAGTTTATAGCTTGTGGGGTTCATTAGAGATTCTCCTGACTATTGCTCTGTCTTCTTCTTCCATCTACGCGCATTCTAGACATAAATGATTTGGAGCTCGTATGTGTCCTTTTGGACCTACGAACCGGAATCACTTCCTCCTTGAGGTTTGGTTCAAAACTTCACACATCCATAGTATTTTGCTAGTGATTACAGAAGGTGATGTTCTTTATCTTGAATTTCTTCAAGATACAGGCCCTCACCACTGAATTACATGTGTTATGAGATTTTTCTCAGAGACTCAGCACTACATCGCAAAAAAAATATTTTGTTTTCAGGTGGGAAGTAAAAATAGTAACCCATTGTTCTTTTGGGTTTTCCTAATAAAGATTCACTTAACAGATATTTGTTGAAGTTTGTCAGGCGTATCCACTTCACAAGCGCCTCAACATCCCAGACCTTTAAGTAAGACAAGTTTTGGAACCTTTTTCATATCTTAATTATATGAGCTCTTTTTCAAAAACCCTTCTTGGTTGGAACCATATTGAGAATGCGTGTTACAGACTCTAGAGCATAATCCCAAAAAGGATAAAGGCAGAGTTGTAAGATTCATCATAGATCAAACCATGTCTAACAAAGTACGATTTATCCTTTCAGATACCCCCATTATGTTGTGGTGTGTAAGGAGGAGTAAGTTGTTAGACAATTCTACATGCTTTAAGATAATCTTTAAACTCTTGGCTTATGTATTCATACCCTCGATATGATCGATGAGCCTTGATTGTCTTCCCGAGTGATTTTCTACTTCTTCTTAAACACCTTGAATGTTTCAAGACATATGTGTTTATGTGTTAGAAGGATAAAATAAACCATATCACTATAATAATCTTAATGTAATGATAGTGCTAGCACCTTGTCTTGACACATGTCTTAAGTGGACCAGACACTCAGATATAGTATTATTCGCCATGAAAGATCAGTGCTCTCAATTTAGGACGATTATGTGGGGAAACGATTTCTTGTCATCTTGCCGATAAACCAGATATCGAGATGACTTTCAAATGACTCATCATCTGTTGATTTTTTAAGAAGCCCTTCTTGTTTGCAGCTTTTCAATACGCTTTCGTACTTATATGAGCAAGACGCGCTAGTAGTGTCATAGATAAGTGGTCCAATTTATGTGTGGCTCTTTTAGTGTTTAACATTATAAAATAGATATTAACATTTTGGTAGCAAGATCATGCTATTAATTTCATAATACCATTACTGGGCCATAACTTTCTAAGATTAAAAACATCATTGTTCTTAGAAACTGAAATTCCAAGATTCGTAAAACACTGGACAAAGTTCATTTTCTATCAACGGTGTGAAACTGAAACAACACCTCTAGTATAAAAGGTGCATTAATGACTGTTGTATAAAAAATCACAGGCCTATTAGCGTTTAAAAAACTAAGTCACAACTTCTAATAGCTTCTATTGTTTTATCTTTTCTTACTCCTCCAAAGACCTATGTTTTGTGTTACGCAAATATGAGTACCTACAAAACGTAGTGTATTATAGAGCGTCTCACAGATTTAGTAGAAAAAATAATTCTATTATGAAGACATCGAAGAAAATCTGGTCGTGCGCCTAAGCTGTGCTTCTTCCTTTCTTAATCATAAATGCAGCTAGGTTAAACAGGACAGTTCTTCCAATGTCCCATCTCCTCTGCAGTCGGTGAGGTGTCTCCTTAGCCATGGGTTGCTCTTTAGTAGAAGGAATAGGGTTCTTTAGCTTAGGTATAAAACTTGTTTATCGCCGTTCCCTTTGCATTGCTTTACCCTTGCCTTTAGCTTTTAAGCTGATGTTTATTGGTCTTTCTGAATTTTTACAACTTTAATCATTATTTACTATGTGGTGTTTCAGGCCTTTTTAGGTAAACTTTTTCATACTCAATGAGCAATATCATGTAGTTCACCAAACTGTATTCCCCATGTTTTGCATATTATCATTTTGTTACAGAAACTCTCAGCAAAATCATAGTGAGGCATTTAGGATAAGACTATTGTAAGATCTTGTTTTTGTAGACATGAACTAAGACGTTCCTGTGTCCAAACATAATTCTTCAATCTAAATGACATATGGGGCAGTAAACTGGTTTCCCTCATCCTGTTTGCAGCATGAATGTTTTGGATCAGAAGTCAAACAACTCACTCCAGCTGTTTTTCAAAAAATGGATTTATGCTTTCTGAAACATTTCAATAACGTGAGAATTTTCGGAATTGTCTTTAATTGTTCAGGAGTCATAATTCCGAGATTAAGATAAGCCACGTCATTCTGAATCATATACCGCATTTACTGCGCAAGTACTCGGATCGGTAGGTGATAACAGGGGAAATAAGCTGTTCAATACAAACATATTTCCTTTTCAACTCTCATGACTAATTTAAGTGACCGAAAATAGTCATTGAATTTTTTTTCAAATTTTTTTTTTCTCTTTCAAACATCGACTGAAGCCGACATAATGGTTTATGTTTGACAGGTAATGCATCTACAAAAACATATGCTTAAGTTCAGAATTAGTATTTCTGTTGAAAAATTCTGAAAGAACAATTAACTACCCCATGTTTAATCAAATAAACCAATTAATTTTCTCAAGACTAGTTCCTACTGACGTAACCACCACCACATCAGTTTGATTCTACTAGTGATGGTGAAACTCAAAAAGTATGATAGATCAAATAATTGCCACGGTGCAATTCTAGAACAATATGGATGACGTACTTTATTACAATAATATTTAGTAAGCATGTTTTATCCCATCTGATGCCTCGATCTAAGGTCTCAAATATAAAAATCGATTAAGTTGGCCAATCAAAAATTATGATTGTGTAATCATCTAACGTCTCACGAAAAAAGTGTACAATCACATTGAGATTACGATCTACATACGTCTACGCATAGTAAAAAGCATCTACAAGTGTTTTTACGAATTAGATGGCAATAACTTATTTAAAAAAAGTATTTTATTTGTCGTGACAAATATGTACGAAGAAGCATGCATACATCTTCGTATCATAGATTTTAATAAAAACTTTACTCAATTAAGTTACTTAATACGGTATCACATATTTTCTTTACATCTAATGTATAAATAGTGTTACCTTCTTAAAATTGACGATTCAACGTATTTCCAAATATAGAGATTAAAGAATGGTAAAAAACGTACACTGTAGTGACATGCCATGATTCACGGTAACTCCAATCGAACGCACAAAGAAGCGGAGAATCAGGTCAGCGCGAAGCGTATTAAAAACCTGAGTTCTTTGTAGCAATATAGCACCATCTCCGCACTTTGATTTCACCCTTTTTTTTAATCATCATAAACTTTGGCAAACATAACTAATATTTGAGATATACTTTTAAAGGTGTAGGATTGATAGCCTACAACCCTGGTTACTAGATGCGGAACCTCGATCACGAAGAACACACAACACAACAGTCGACAGAAAAGAAAGAGAAGAACAGAGCAAGCACACACAAGGTATATCCCTAATCGATGATTGATTAGTATTGAAAGAATGAACGTACATTGTTCCTCCCCCCCTCACCTCCTTTTATAGAGATGAGGGGGAGGTAGTAGAATCCATCTAGGACTCTATGACGGCTGGAGGTAGTAGTTACCAACTAGGACTCTATGACGGCTAAGAATACAAAATCAAATTGGACTCTATGACGGCTAAGAATACAAAGCCAAATTGAACTCTATGACTTAGGACTTCTAATCTAATTTGGCTTTTACTTTAACCCCTAGACAATAAGCTAATGATAAATTAGGCTTTATATTAGCTTATACCAACACTCAGTAACTCCAAGCAGTGTTGTAACTTGTGTCCAGGTACCACCTTCGTCACGCATCCGCTAGCATAGCATGTGTTCAGTGCGCCCAGCCTCAGAACTTTAACCGTCTTTGCTTGTCCAAGGCACTCTCTGATGAAGTGATAAGCGCACAATGATATGTTTGTCTTTCATGAAAAACATGTATTTCCTTCGGATAAAGTGAAATCGCCCTGATTTATCTAAAATTAACTGCCACAGTGTTAAGCTCCGTACGCCCATCTATTCCAAGAAGTCCCCTTAGCCAATTGCTTCCTTCACAAGGGCCTCCGTACAGGCCAATACTCGTCCTCTGTAGTTAGAGCCACCACGTGTTGTAGCGTTGCCTTCCAGCTTTCACTCTACATATCCAGTCTGTACTATAAATGCGTAAAAATGTTGATTCGACCTACATATATCCGGATCCTTAGCGTAGTATTGAATCAACAAAAACTGTAGTCCACTTGGTTGAACATGTTGTGTACCTATTCACATAAAACCACGTTTACAGTACCCGCAAATATTTAAATCCACTTCACGGCTTCCAATGATTTTACCCGAATTAGTCAATATATCTGCTTTAACAACACTTACCGCATTTTTTTTATTTGTTTACGGGGGTTTGTCTGCCTCCAGTGCCACACACATCAAGTACTTTTAGCTTCCAACCGAATTTGCATATGGCACCTTACTCATCCTGTTCAACATCAAATTCCCTTACGTGGCATCCGTTCAACGACAGCTTGAAGTGCCCACCCTATGGCATCTGAAAAACGATTTTACCATTGTCTATTCTAAAATTATTCTAAAATCTTAGAAACTACCCAGATTGTTTTGACCACACTCCGAAATCTTACTACTCCGATCCTGAGATTATCATTACCAAGATCTGCTGTTCGCGTTCCCTCGAGCTTCGCGCATGTCGAACTCCTTTTTAAGAAAGAAGATTTGGCGACCCTACTCTCAGTCTTGCTTCTCTTACAAGCCAATAAGCATATCGTCTACATATAATATTAGGTAGATATACTCACCTGTGGTGATAAACTCTATGTTATATAAGAGGATGTCGTAACTGCTTCGCTTGACCCATTGCTCAGAATTGTACTCATCAAACCTCCACGTACTACCATTGCCTTAGGGTGACTGCTTAAACCATAATGGGAGTTCTTTACAAACTATACCTTGTTACTTTGTTCATATCCCAGTGGCTGCTTCAGTGATCACTTCTTTCAAGATTTTCCCATGTAAAAATGCCGTTTACTCAAGCTGCTCCAGCTCATAAATCTTTACATGCAGTCAATTGAATGTTATAACAAGATTAGATGTGTGTCGAACTAACGAGAGAAAATACTTCTTTGTAATCAATACTGCCCTATGTGTGAATCCACGAGTCACCAACTTGCCTTGTACCTAGCCTTTTAGAACACCTTCAATCCCTTCTTTTTTATCTTATACAACCTTTTAGTAACTACAGCTTTTGCCCAGCTGGAGGATCTACTAACTCCCAGGTCTTGTTCTTCCTCAGAGAATCCATCTCTTCTTTCATAGCAGCTTTCCACTTAGAACTATCTTCACAAGCAACTGCCTCCTGGTACGTCAATGGTTCATGAGTATCTTCTTCCTCTGCTGCAGCAAATGCGTAAGCAGCCATATTACTTTCATCTTGAAACCTCAAAGGTTTCGTTCGTGTCCTTGGCTCTCTATCCCGAGTCAACTGATAATCTGTGAGATCCGGTGGCTGATTGGTTTCTTGATCCCCTGCATCTTCATCATTGCCATCTTCCTGATCTATCTGATCTTCCTCATGCGTATGATTATTTAACCTCTGCAGTTCCACCTCAACCTGTAATTCCTCAACAGACTTATCACCTACACCAGAATCCTTCAACGTGTCTTTGTACATGACACTTTCATTGAAGACCACGTTCCTGCTAGTGACTATTTTAGGTGATTCATTATCAAGCCTATATAGTCTATACCCCTTCACACCCTCGGGATACCCCAAAAGAACGCATTTTATCGCTCTCGGCTCGAGCTTACCTTGTTTATCGTGTGGATATGCGACACAGCCGAAAATCCTCAACATCCCATAATCACTTGGATGTCCCGACCACATCTCCATAGGTGTCTTTTTCTCAATCGCTGTCGATGGTGACCTATTGATAAGATATGCGGCCGTACATGTCGCTTCCGCCCAGAAGGTCTTGGGCAACCCAGACTGAATTAATAAACAGCGTACCTTATCCATGAGAGTTCTGTTCATACGTTCTGCTACCCCATTCTGTTGCGGCGTCCCGGCAACTGTCAAATGTCTAGCAATCCCACTCTCAATGCATAGCTGCTCAAACTCCCGGTTACAGAACTCAAGACCATTATCCGTCCTCAACTTCTTAACCGTCCTCCCAGTCTGATTCTCTACTAATTGCTTCCACTCTTTGAACTTTCCAAATGCTTCGTGTTTGAACCTGAGAATATAAACCCATACCCTCCTGGAATAATCATCAATAATAGATAAGAAATACCTCTTACCTCCCAATGATTCCACCTGAGACGGACCCCATAAGTCTGAATGAACATAGTCTACCACTCCCTGAGTAGTGTGCCTTCCTACACCGAACCTGACTCGATGTGACTTTCCCAGAACACAATTCTCACAAAAATCGAGCTTACCTAGACTCTCCTTGCCAAACAGACCTTGCTTTTCCAGCACCTGTAGTCCCGCCTCACTGATATGTCCCAGTCTTTTATGCCAAACCTGTGCAAGACTGTCCTTTTCTTCAACACTAGCATTAAGCTCACCTGCCATTGCATGGCCATCCAAAGAGTATACGCAATTATCCCTTCTTGTTCCAGATAAAACAACCCTGGAACCATTAATCACCTTGACTTTGCCCGACTGCATTTTTACGGTAAATCCCTCTTTTTCAAGAGTTCCCAGCGATATCAAGTTTCTTTTCAATTCAGGAATATACCTGACATTGTTTAACACAAAACTTGACCCATCTCTCAGTTGTACCCTCACCTTGCCAATACCTCTGATTTTACACTCCCTGTTGTCACCCAACTGTACACTGCCCCCATCGCATTCTAGAAAATCAAAAAATATATCTAACCTGGGTGTCATGTGGTATGAACATCCTGAATCCATGATCAAATCTAGCAGAGCCTGAGCCTGTGTGCTCATCACCATCATCACCTCAGAATCGTCATAAGTCGAACCACTGGAGCTTGGCTGATCATCTTTCTTGACGTAACCTGTTGACTTCTTGCGATTATTCTTCGGACAGTTTCTCTTCAAGTGATCCTCAGATTGGCAAATATAGCACTTGAGTCTTCCACCTCGAGACTTTGATCTTGACTTTCCCCTTGACTGATGCGAATCCCTGCGATCAGTTCTTCCCCTCACATATAACCCTTCACCATCATCCCCCTTCGCCTTAGACCTTTCTTTGATTTCCTTTGAATTTAGTGTGGCCATCACATCCTCCAAAGTCAAAGCTTCCCGTCCATAAAGCAAGGTATCCACAAAGTGTTCGTATGATGCTGGTAAAGAAGTGAGTAATAATAAAGCAAGATCTTCGTCCTCGAATTTTACCTCAATATTTGCTAAATCAAGAACGATTTTGTTGAACTCATCTATATGCTCGGAAATCTTTCGTCCAGCCGGCATGTAGAATGTATACAACTTCTTCTTCAGGTACAACTTGTTGGCCAAGGACTTTGTCATGTACAAAGTCTCGAGCTTGGTCCAAACCCCCGCTGCAGTCGTCTCCCCGGTAACCTCTCTCAGAACCTTGTTACCTAAACACAAAATCACGACACTGTGAGCTTTCTTGTTCAGCTCATCTTTCGCTTCAGCTTCCATATCCGCGGGTAAAACCTCCAAAGCTGCTTCACATCCATGTTGGATTAATAAAGCACGCATCTTGATTCTCCATAACCCGAAATCACCAGTTCCATCGAATTTTTTAATGTCAAACTTGGCTCCCGTCATTTCTTTATCCCTTTGTTGATCGACTAAACCTTGTGATATACCCTCACAAAAATCAAAACCTCAACAAAGTCCCTTGTGTAAAAAGCCCTCCGAAATAATAACCTTCTATTTAATTATCAAAACTTAAAATACTTGAACTTTTACCAAGTCTTTATAATTAATTAAATAAAAGTTACTAATTCACTATGTATTCACGCGAGTTATTTTCTCAAAAGAAACAAAGTGTCATCTTTCTTTTCACGTGACCCTTGTATCCTCTTTCTTTATCTTTAACCTGACAAAGAACCAGACAAACACCCAACCTGTTTGACTTCTTTAAACCAAGAATCAAACATAACCCTTTTCTGAGTCGAATTCCTTGCTGTCCCTTCTTGTTGTTCTACATCGAACCTAATAACCTTTTTGTTGTCGTTAGCTTTAAAACCCAAACAGAAAACGAATGACCTGCTCTTTTAAAGATAAGTGATCAACAAAAGCCTTCAAGACTTGAACCTAGATAACCAGAGAACCCTGCGAACCGAGCTCTGATACCACTTGTAGCGTTTAACAGCCTACAACCTAGAAATCTAGCACGGATAACTCAATCTTGAAGAATACACACGCACAATAACAACAGCAATATCACGACAGAAAAGAAAAGGAAACGAGCATAAGCAAATAACCCTAATCGGACGTCTGATTAGTAAACCTAAAAGAATGAAGTGAATAATCCCTTCCCCCCTCACCCCCTTTTATAGAGATAAGGGGGAAGGAACCGACTTGTACAAGGACATAATTTAGGTTGTAAAGCAAAGAATAAAACAAAAACGTGTTTGCTTGGTGACAAACAATAACTCATGTTCTGTTATTTACTCCTAATTCTATTTAGCTATATAAAAACTTAACTTACACTTTAACCCCTAGACAATGAACTAATATGAAGACTAAAAACATAACATTATCTATCTTGTATCTCTACTATAGCTTAACACTATGTAGTTTCTCTTACTTATTGTGTCTTTGTCAAAAACAGGTTTGAGTCTAAGTTCATCGATTCCATTTCTAGAGAACTCCTCAAAAAATTATGTGACAGACCCTTACATGTTGGTGAGAACCTTGTTGGCATCGATTTCCATTTCGAGAAATTAAACTTGTCACGCTTGGTTGGGTCAGATAAGGTTAACATGATTGGAATATGTGGTATAAGTGGAATAGGAAAGACGACCCTCGCCGAGGCTATTTATAACCTGATATATATCCACTTTGAAGGAAGCTGCTTTTGTGAAGATGTCCAAGGAGTTTCAAAACGACAAGGCCTACCTCAAGTCCAAATGCAAATAATCATGAAAATAGAAGATCTGAAGATATCAAATGTCGATGAAGGAATTATGATAATAAAGCAGAGGATTGCATGTAAGCCGATCCTTCTTGTTTTAGATGATGTGGATGATCATGAGCAGTTAGAAGCACTAGCAGGTTCACCGGATTGGTTTTTCCCTAGAAGTCTTATTATTTTCACTAGTAAAGACAAATAATTGCTAAGGTCTCATAAAGTGGATGCTATTTATGAAATGGAGTCTTTAGATGATTATGAAGCTCTTAAGCTCTTTAGTTTATATGCATTTAGGATAGTACAAAAACTTAGGCCAAGTTTTGATAGCTTGGCATCTGATAAGAAAAGAATGTTTCTTGACATTGCATGTGCCTTCATCAAGGGAAAATAAAGATTTTGCTGCAAGTGTCCTAGATAGTAGTCATTGTTCTGCAAATGTTATTATTTAAGTTCTAGTTGATAAGTTCCTAATAACAGTATCTTCATATAATATGTGTCTTCAAATGCATGAATTGATTCAAAGCATGGCAATGGAAATTATATGTGAAGAATTCAGGCAGAATCACAGAAGATTGTGGATTTCATCAGAGGATTGCGATGTACTAAATGTAAACAAGGTATGAGTATAAGCAATTGCCTTTATTGATTTTTTTAATAAAAGAAAGTACAATCTGATGATCGTTTATTTGTATCTAGGTAACAGAAGAAGTTGAAGTTTTAGTCCTTTTGCTAAAGAAAAACTGTCAAAATATTCCCATAGATGGACAAGCTCTTACACATATGAAAAACTTGCGGATACTAAAAATATGCTTTCCGAAAGTCGAAGGATGTTGGCAGCCATTTGCAGTAAACTTCTCTGGAAGACTTGATTCGTTGTCCAATAAATTACGGTTGCTTTATTGGCCTGGATTGCCTTTAAAGTTCTTACCTTCAGATTTTTATCCGGAAGACATTGTTACCATCGACCTGTCGTATAGCCACATAAAACATCTTTGGACAACACCTAAGGTATATAATTACTTGTTCATACTTTATATTTCCCGGTTAACACGTTTGGTATCTAACCCTTTTCTTTTGTGTTCTTGTTGTTAGTGTTTTAGAAGGTTGAGATTCATGAAGCTAAGGTATTATCTTTACCTTACAAGTACCCCTGACTTCACAGATATTGTAAATCTCGAAGAGCTAATTCTTAAAGGTTGTAAGAACATGGTTAAAGTTTACCCATCTATTAGAATGCTTAAGAAGCTTCTTGTCTTAAATATGAAAGACTACACATGCCTTAAGAGTTTTCCTTCTAATCTGGAGATGGATTCTCTTCAGATTCTGATTCTCTTCAGATTCTGATTCTCTTCAGATTCTGATTCTCTCATGGTGCTTAAAACTAAGAAAACTGCCTGACGACTTGTGCGGGATCAAAAGCCTAACAGAGCTTCATATTGATCAAACTTCTATTACAGAACTTCCTTTGTTTGGCCAACAAGAGAGTATCCGGTCTAGATGGTGGACTTCAATCACAGGTCCTTTTGGTTTACCAAGTAAACAACAACATCCCCAAAGATTAGTTTCATTTTTAGGTTTCCATATGTTAAAGTCATTAAATTTCAGTTACTTTAATTTAGAGCAAGTGCCTGAGAGCATTGGAGGCTTATCATGTCTAACGTTTCTAAACTTGTCAGGGAACAATTTTAGTAGCTTGCCTGGAAGTTTGAGTCAACTTTTTATTGGTATTTTACATCTATTTAACCATTAAATATATCACGAGTACGCAGCGGAAAGATTAAACACGTATAGAACTTATATTAACAAGGGTTCAGTAACATGCCTACCTTTTAGCAATAAACAAACGCCGCCTTGAATACACGCGTAAGTATAACTCCACGTGAAACCACTAGGATCAAAAGTATGATCCCTCTAAGTTGACACACAATACGTTCTTAGCAAACAAGGAAGTATGCTAGGTATAGCAGTGTTTAACCAAACGATCATCCTTGTCTTTGATTCAATCAACATAGTAGCTAAAACTTCACGTATGTGGTATAAGATCACAAAACCGAAACCCTAAGGGTTGTTTGGTTCGATCGCACGCCAAAGGAAGAAAATCGAAACCTCTTGAGGGTTGTGGGATTCGGTTAAACAAAAAGAAGAAACAAGAGAGATTTGTAGGGTTTTGGTAATTCAAGTTATGAGAGAAACAATGAACCAAAGCCCCTATTTATCACCTCTTAGTTTGGAGAGCAAGCAAGCAATCCAACCTCCTCAAGGAGAGGATTCGGCGGACTAAAGGAAAAAGAGGGGGAAACCGCAACTTTCCTTTTCCCGGTTTTTGTATATTAGTCCTTTAACTATTAACGACTAATATTTAATCTCGTTAAACTTTTAACGATCGTTTGTTAAATCACTAATTAATATATCACTTTAATATATTAAAATGTTGTTCTACATATTAACGTGTGCGTCCCTTAGGCTCAAATAATTTTTTGGACATATATAATTTATATGTGGACATATTCCAACAGCTCCCACTTGGACATGTATAAATAATATAATAACATTGGTAAGCGTCTAGCAACACGCCAATGCTCCCAGAAATATTCGAGTGTGGTTTCATAAAGACACGGACAAATGATTTATGAATTTACAATCCGTTTGTTTCTGATACCGTGTTAAAAATAGATATGGATCAAGGTCATTCCATTATTTAACGATTCTATTTCTCGTATATGTAACTAATCAAGATTACCAAAAATCAATGAGACATATCTACATGAGTTTTCGGGTACGGCCATACACACATATGATTAATTCTACGAGGGGCCCAGTGGCATCATTCTTCAACTATTGAAGGAACAAATTCTATATGGGATAATTGCATATATATCCCTGCAAAAGCTCAAAATTACATGTATATCCAACAAAAATTCATAATTCCATATATATCCTTTCAAAAGCGCAAAAATTGCATATATATCCAACTTAAACTATTAATTGCGTATATATCCTTAATAAACTTTTGTAATTGCATATATATCATTTCTTAACCTTCATAATTGCATAAATATCCTATATAAACCTAATATGTCTAATATATCAAAATAATTATGAACTTTAACTTATGTTATTTATAATTTTATAAATAACAAAAGTAACATTTGTTTCAAAAGTACGATGTCCCGAGGTTAAAAATGAACTAGATCACAAAAAAATAAATCAAGATGATATTTAACACCTCAAAGAAATCATCTTACATCATATATATAACGAATGCATGAAATAAATTTATTAATATATATCATGATTGTTATATGTGTATAAAAATAAAATATTTTTACAATGAAAGCGTATATTACTATCAACAAGTTTGTAAGTAAAGAAAAAGTAATTTCAAAAAATATTTTTTTTATAATTATAATTATCATGTATTTTAGAGTCAAAAATTTATATTAAATATTTATTTGTGTGTGTGTGTGTGTGTATATATATATATATATGTATATATATATATATATATATATATATATATATATATATATATAAATAATATATATAACATATATAAGGTTTACGAATGATATATATGTAATTTTAAGTTTAAGTTGGATATATATGTAATTTTTGAGCTTTTAGAATGATATATATGCAATTATAAGTTTGAGTTGGATATATATGCAATTTTTAGCTTTTGGAGGGATATATATGCAATTCTCCTTTAATTTCATGTCATTCTTTTACTATTAAAACACCCTCAACGTCATCAAGGGAGTGGTCATCACGTGCCTAACCACTAGGTAGCTTGTTCCTAGTGAGGTTTCAACTTGAGAACTCTCGTGAGGACATCACGTTCCTAGTGAGGTTTCAACTTGAGAACTCTTTGTTATTTGTTGTAGGCTTGTTCTTTTATGCTTTGCGATCTTGACTTTGAGCCTTTGTCATTGTC